>VTPC01090355.1:172115-226383 GCA_011009095.1 Ignelater luminosus
AGAGAGAGAGAGAGAGAGAGAGAGAGAGAGAGAGAGAGAGAGAGAGAAATGTATTTATTTGAAAAAATAAGTTGCTTTCAATGTAAAAATTTGTACACATTTTTTAATCGAATAACGTTCATTGACATTCATTTATTTTAACTCTTTTTTTTATTCATGATTATTGATGGGAACATGTGGCATTTTTGGGCGTTCTCGGATTGATACCCCGTAAGGTACCAAAGGTCACGATTTAATAAACGCGTATAACGCCCCGTTTTTCCATAATAACACGCTTGTTCCTTGCCTTATATTACTGTTAGTGTTTAACAAAAAAAAAAGATTTTTCTGAAAACAAACAACAAATACACATTATTTCTCTGAATTTTATCTAAATATTATTTAAATACAATAAAATGGTAAGGAAAAAAACTGTAGCAAGGTAGAAAGGAAATAGAAGATTGAACAAGGCAGACCGTATTAATATTAATCAGTACACGTCAATATGTCACTGCGTTTTCAAACGACGTTTTACAAACTGGTGCCGACAGCACGAACACGGTTTTTAATATTTAATAAAATGTTTACGGAATGCATAATGATCGCTTCGAATGTTTTCTTTGTTGTTCCTTTCTGTCTTGATACTGAAAATAAAATATACGTGTTATATGGAATAGATTAGAAAAGTATGCATAGGCTAAATGGGAAACTGAGACAAAAAAAGTAATTTATTAAGTCCTTATGCAGGTGGAGAAGTTTATGCTTTCAGTATCGTCTCAGCCAATAAAATATATTTATGCCCGATGATGCATCAACTAATAACAATAAAGGCATTGCAAAAAGGTATGCAGAGATATCAATTTACCGATGGAGCGTCGCAAGGTAACCTAAATGTGGCGTAACTGTATAATTAAAATGGCGAAACCTCTGCTTCCGGCCGCGATAGAACATTTAGGAGAAAAAACTGACACGAGTATTTTTTTACGGTTAATTAAGACTCGGGTAGGAAGAAAGCAATTGTTATGTTCGTGGGACTTTTGAGAACGTGGATCTAGTCTGGTGTGGTATTTTTGGTGAGCGGGAATTCTCTTCTTGCGTATGATACATTTCAAAAGTCAGTTGGTCAATTCTAATGTGATTGAAATGTAAAAATATTGACGCCGATAAGGTGAAAATAGTAATTTAAATTGACATCTGTGTTATCGTTCATCAAATAATTTGAACGGCGTGAAAATATTTCAAACAAGATTACCTTTGCAATATGTTTCAATTTGGAAAAGAAAAAAGTGCAGGAATTGTATGCAGATTTACAAAAAAGTTTTTCTTATAATCATAAAATAAAAATCAAGAAATTCACACAGTAAATTGTAAAAAAATAAATGTCGGCAATGGAAATATGTAAAAATATAGATGTTAAGTACTTGCATTTAATAATGCAGACTGTCATCGTATATGTGTAAAAAAACACCTTGATAATTTACGTTCTACGGAAATATAAATTTTATTAGCAATTATCTGTTAGTATTTATAAGTAGTAGGTATAAAAGAGTGATGCCTTTTGTCTCTTATAAAATTGCAACCACATATTCCAAAAGGAATAATTTTCATTCGTTGTTGGTTAAAATGAGAGATTTTTTGGCGTTTAGTACTCAACTCATCATAAAAACATTGCCCCTGTTGAAATACTATACTGTTGATGTCAATCAAGCTAGGGACTGCAATGTTCAAACCAGACTAGCCGAGTGTCAAAATTGAACCGAAATTGAAACCGTTCGGGACTGAGTAGGTTCGTTATCGTGAAAGGTGCAACGTCCATATCTGTTAAGGCCGAAAGCCTCCAAGTAAACGAAATCGATTGATCATATAGCCGTTAATAAATAATCGAATCGTATCACTCAGAAATGCGAACAAAGTATATGAAGGCTGTCCGAAAGTTTCAACAAATTAAATTTATAAATAAAAAAAAACGAATGATTATTAACAAAAGCATACAAAATAGGTGACTTTATGTAAAATATACAGTGTGTCCCAATTCTGATGCTCGTTATTGGGATCTCGGAAATTGTAAGAGATATGAAGTCGGTTAAATTAGAAAAGTTTTGGCTGTTTTGGAGATCAGTTTACTTATGATTTTCTTTTTCCAAAAAAGTTCACGGCTTAGTAGATATTTGCTAAAAACGAAATTATTTTTTTTAAAGTGAAATATCTCAGGAACGAGCAAAGATAGAAAAGAACAGCAAAGAGGATGTTTTAGAGAATTTACTCCGAAACACAAAAAAATTATATTCGCAATTGTCTTTTGTTTTATTTCGGCGGTGAAACGTAAATCCAAATTTTTTTTAATGGAACGCCCACTTGATTTTTATATTACTGAACTGCACGCCTTAAATGCTTTTCAGTGATACATAGTTTGACATAGCTATTCTTTTGTTTTACCGAGTTATGAAGTGAAATTCATTTTTCATCATAGTGTGCCATGATATTTAACACACAAAGTCGTGGAGTTTTATCAAAGAAATTCATTTGTTATGCAAAAATCGCTAAAACAAAATAAATACGCTTTTATGGGGCACTAGATGTTTAGTTGATGCTATCTGTGAATGCTCAGTAAATTATCTTAAAAGCGTCTTTTGTTTTGTTTTAGCAATTGTTACATAACAAATGTAATTTATCTGACAAAAACCAATGATTTTCATATGTTTAAAGCCATGGCACACTAAGTGGGAAATGCTTTTTATTTCAAAAAGTAAGGTAATTTCGTTTTTAGCAAATATCTAGTAAGTCGTAAACTTTCTTGAAAAAAGAAAATCATAAGTAAACTGATCTCCAAAACAGCCAAAACTTTTTAAATTTAACCGACTTCGTATCTCTTACAATTTCCGATATCCCAATAATGAGCATCGAAATTGGGACATACTGTATACATTTAAATGATCTATTAAATTAAATCTAAATTAAAATTAAAAACGTATTTCGAATATAATTACGATAAAAATATTCAAGCGACTGCAAATGCTATTGTGATTGGTGTAACGTCATGTCATACGACCCCCTACTCTTTTATTTTGTTTTTTATGCTTCTTTGTTGTATAAGGTTATTAGCCCAGTGTTGAGGAGTAAAAACAATTATCAATTATCAAAGCCAGTTGATTGTGATACCGACACCAAACAAAAGACGACCGCAAACTGAGCTCAATAACAATTTTCTCTTCGCTAGAGGCGCTGTTGTTCTAGGTTAAATTTGACAAGTTTAAACATTAGTTTATATGTTTAAGGTTATTAACAGGAGCGGACCGCCAGCTTTGGGGGCCCTGGGCTAATACTGTTTGGGGGTTCTCCCAATTAGCCCGAGTTTGGGCTAGTTGTGAAGACCATCCGCCAGTTTACTGATAAACCGTTTTTTATCCATTTTTAAATAGGAATGATTATAGTCAACAAACATTGAAGATTTTTTTAAATTTTATTTGATGCACTTGGATATACCAAATCCGCCCCTGAATTGAATTACATAACAGTCTTCTTATGAAACATAATTTCACGGCGCGTTCAAGCTTTTTGTCAAGATATATTCTCCCATAATGCGACATACAATTCAACCAAAGATTATAGAGTTGGTAAGATTGGAAACAGTAAAAAGCGGCTATGATTTTGAGACACAGTACCGTTCTGAAACACAAACGACATGTTTTATAAGTTGAGAAACAGATGTCGCCGTAATAAAACGCCATGTTTTGTTATGAAAAAAACTCGAATGTTTAAAATAAGTTTTATATAAACAATGGGTCGTATTATAAACGTTCTATTAAATATAAAAAACGTTTTTGCATAATCAGGCGTTTTGATAACTTACGAGCCATGTATTGCGGGCGGTAGGTTAATTTTTACCGCCCGCGGGTGGTAAGTAATAAAAAAATTATTTCAAATTTTTATTAATAATAAATATAATTAATTAACATTAAAAGTTACACTTATTGAAAACAAACTTTTGCTTTTGGATGAGCCGCAGCTGCCACATCAAAATTACACGTTGAATCTTATCGACAGTAATAATAAAAACAATCACTGCGTTTTTTTTAATTTTAAACAATTGATTAGTTTGCTTAAATCTTGAAATTTAACTTAGAAACTCGATTGTGCAAAAAACGTTGTATTCATCTCTGGCGTTAGTACAACCGGTTTCGGATAATATTAGGTATTTCGGGCTACGCCCTCAGTCCCTTAACCTATTAGCCTCAAATCGGTACAACATACTTACCGCTCTCGTTGCTTAAATTACTATTTATGCCTACTAAAAAAAGATAAATATAATCTTACAAAATTTTTTAGCTTAAGATGAAGATTGCTAAAGGTTGCCATAAAATTAGTAGAAGTTTTTTTTTAATTTACGGTTTAATATATCGTCCATACTATCACTCAATGATTTATTAACAAAAAGTTATGTATAGTGAACCAAAATAAATACAGGGCACCACATGCTTTTAAAAAACTGTTAATCCGACATTTATTCTTTGTTCAGGTAAATGCTCTTTATTAAGTCAAGTAGGGCCGTAAAACATAACAATGAAGAGTATAGTTTTACTTAAACTAAAGAAACATTTACAAAGGGTAATTTTAAAACCATTTTTAAAAATAAATTTTAGTAATAAAAGTTATGTACATTGTACAATGTTCCTTATTTTCTGTATCAAAATCTTCCACCAGCAAGTATTTTATTAATTACCATTGTCAAAGTGAAGTATATATGTGTATACTTCTCACAGATTTGTTTTAATGCAACAGTGAAACCAAAAATGATCTTTATCAAAGTCACTTTTAAATTACCCCCAATATTCCAAAATAAAAAATATACAATAACACTCTAAATACATACATTGACATAACCACAAAGATCACAAACAGAATACAAACAAAATAAATTACAGTAGGTAAAATAGTCAACTTTAATAAATGTCGTTAAATAACTACTTGTTGCCGTTCTGAGACTACAGATGGCACTCCTATAGTTTGTAGTCGCCCCGTTTCCAATCTTACTAACTCTATAATCTTTGAATTTAACTTTAGGATTTTATCAGTACCTAAAGGGTAGACTGTAAGGGTGTGTTGATATCTGTATCTAAGATTTTAGTATCAAATTAAATGTGCCACTCAGCCTCAGGGCAAGACAAGTATCAACTTTGCCAACAATACCTAGCAAAGTTTAAATTGTTATTTTTATTTTTTCTGACCATACAGGAAGCCCCTTGATTGAACGGGGCCCTGGGCTGCAGCCCATAAAGACCATACCTAAATTCGCCCCTGGTTATTAAAACTTAAATTTTAGGAAAAAGTAATAAATAATGCGTTTTCGGAAACTTGACACGTATTTCTGATCTAATCACACAAATTAAACAACAGAGATATTTGGATTAACCTGATTTATTAAAAAAAAACATGTTTTCCGACTATAAATCTATAGGCAGCGGCTAAATCTCACATAGCAGAAGGGGGAAAACTTAAGGCCGTTTTACATTATACTTTTTCGGCCAAACTATTTACTAAACTAGTTACTATACTATATTGCATACTATATTGAACTTAAATTTCCCGCCTCTATTTAGGAGATTTTAAAGGTAGCTGCCAATGTCGCCAACATTATATTATAATACATAAATAATTTCGATTCCAGAGATCAAAAGTGCGTCAAAGTTATTAGTTGTAAAAGGTTGGTACCACTAAAAATCGCTCTAATGCGCAGGTCTAGTATACAAACTTGACTGAAAAATAGGACCGGTCCTAGTTTTAAATCTAGAATCTAGCATAAAAACTTGGAAGCAATTGTTCTGATTTACATTATCCAAGTCGAGCTAGTTTTGAATTTCGTCAAAGTTCTAGACGACAAAAAGTATAGTGTAAAACAGCCCTTAGTGTGTTCATTCTAGACTTAAACTGAGGAGATTAAGGCCGCAGTCTCACTGCAAACACTACTATCAATAACCATCGACTAGCGTCGATTAACATCGACCAACATATTGTAGTTCAGTCTCACTGCATACAGCGGTATAAAGCAGAATTTCAAATTTCCCACCTCCTTTATTTAAGATTTATTATTTGACATTTTGGTGTTGTTTACATTAACCTTACCTTGCTTTCCTGTGACTTTACTTGTAAAAATCGGTAACTTGATTAACTTTTAAAATGTTTATTTTTCTGGAGTAGGTGCAGTAGAATGGCAGGATGCAAGGATAAAATCAAATGATAACACATAGAATAAGATTTAAAATTATTGTAATTACAAATAAAAGATACATTTTAATCATGCACTTGATTTAGTGTAATTTATTATGTAAGCTTTCTAAAACTTCCAGCAGTGCTCTGGTCGTACAATTTGCGCCTTTCTCATACTAAACTGATTAACAAATCAATTTTAGCTGACAACCATGCTGCATCATACGATATTTTTAAAATTAGTTCCAACAAAAAAATCAGACTTATAACCTATAAAAACTCACGTACTAACTATGCAAGCCAACGAGCAAGTAGAAAACAAGGAAAAAAGAGAAATAACCAAAGTAGGGCGAACTGTGGTAATTTGCGCGTGCGCTAAGCTGACCATCACCGTTGAGCAACCCCAAAATTCCTGCAGGTTGGAAATTATAAACTGATGCACGCTGCTTGATGGTGACTGATGGACAACGACTGTTGCAATAAGACTAGCACGTACTAAATTGCTAGTGGGCCAATTTTGGTCAATGGACCTCACTGGATGGACTCGATCAGTGAGACTGCAGCCTTAAAACAATTTACAGCTTTCCCCTAGTTAACTCCGAATATAACCCCCCAACCACTGGACTATATGTCAGTATGCCAAATGCTGTTTTGCTTTAATAACAAAATTGAACGTTTCGTTTTTTAAGATACTTTCGGACTTTCAAAGTACAAAAGACAGTGTTGTTTCAAGACTTAAAATTTAGGTACTAGATTCTAAATAAAAGTTGTATTAGATTATTATCACTGTGTACCAAATTTTAAAAATTCCCGCCAAAAAGTGCTAGACGTAATTCTTTCGTTCATAAGACCGCCACTGTTGCCACTTTTTTAAAAGTGGGAAGTATTAAAAGTAAATCTGAATCTTTTATTTAAAAAAAGATTCAATTGCAAATTAACTACGGAATTTCAAATTGTACTAGATTTTCTGTTGAGGTACTAGCGTACCAAGTTTTTTTCATTTGTACTAGATCTAGTACAAATGTACTACCTGGAACATCCCTGACGAAAGCCTTGCGAGATAAACGCAACTGTTTGTCTTGTAAGATGAATGAACTCACGTTGACATATGAAATCATGATTCCAGTGTATCAAGACGTTCGATTGAGTTACGGAATTCCCAAATCCCACAAGACAACATTCTCGTAGGTCACGAAATTCACGCGTGCCACAAGAATACTATCGGTGACATGACTTCTATGATTTACACAAAGCTGTCTGCTTGTTTAAATCGCAACGCCTTCATACCATCAACCTACCAAACACGTCATCCAGTGCTTGGGATATCCAATCACCAAACATTCTTAATTTCCTAACCCTCCAACAAAGCCATCTCAAAAATCCCCCTGTCCCGCCGAAATTCTTTTTTATGTTTCAGGTTCCAGCAGAGATGGCGCCCTCGGTGTGACTGCCTTTGCAACAGCAATAGCGGTTCGATGACGGAACCGATACCTCCACAATTTCCTCCGAACCGACCAGGCCAAGTTTGCTATCAAACTCATCCTATCCTATTCCTTGACCACTTGCAGCGTTCACCTTTTCTTTTCGCATTCACATGGATCTCGTCGTGACCCATCGTAACCCATTCTAATGCACGTTACGCACCCCTCTTTGTTATCCCGGATAACATACGCCTCAGATGACGGCGTCATCATTTTTTCTTAACAAGAAGTGTTAAAAATATCATTTTCAGTAATTTGCAATTTTACAAAAAGGCGATAATCGTAATTAAAGAAATTTCTAAAAGCACCTTTTATTTACCAGCAGTATCAGGTTTTAACCTTTTGTAATTAAAGAAATGCAAATTTGGCGATGGGGACTGCTTGTCATGCCAAAAAATATATTAGAGGGCACAAATCTCTAGGAGTCACCGCGTAGCTCAATCCGTAGTGACATACAACTCTATTAAAAAGGTTAATGTAGGACGAAGTCCGAACAAGGGCCACCGAAGGTGGCTTCTTTGATGGCGTAGCCCAAGCCGTATTAACATTTAGTTCCCTTAAGCAGGTTAATGAGCTTGAGCTGTAAAGGCATTTACCTCCGGCAATTTTAAAGCTCGCTAATGCGATGTTAACTTTAAAATTTAGTGGCTTCCTGGCCCTGTGAGGTAAGTCTCTTGAGTCATTCAGGGGTCCGTGACCTGTCTGGCTTCCCGGCCCTGTTGGGTTGTACGGGACTCTTAAGTCATTCAGAGGTCTCGGGTCTCCCGGGCCTGTATGGCTGGTCAGGCCTCTCAAGTCGGACCGGGCCGGACTGAGCTTGGAAATTTCCCCCCGTGCAGCGCTCTAACGCTGATTGTTTCGGATATTCCAAGAATGCAAATCATAATGTTATATCAGTTTATTTTTATTCTGGAAACAGAGGCTCAAAACACTTGAAACTAGATCATTTGTGAAGGTTAAAATTATTCTAATAGGCGAACAAGAACTGACAAGAAGAAAATTGTCAAAAGACATACTTTGGAGGGTACGACGTTGACGAACATATGGGTTTACTTAAAAAATGGCATTGACAAGTGTGTTCACACTCTACCCATTAGAAAAATGACATAATAATAAAACAATATTAACGCATTCTAGATCTGCATGGTACTTATACATTTTCTAAAATTGGCAATTATATTGCTGTGTTTATGCAATATGAATTTTAATATTTCTTAAACAACAGCCGTTGTGAAAAATCTACGGTTTCTTTTATGTTGCTACAAAAGTCTGACACTTGGAGTTTTTCTACTCAAAGCCCATTACGAATATTATTACTTCCGTTCCTGCTTATATTCAAGTCTACTTCCTAGTTTCGACATATTTTTTGGATTGTTATTGCAATTTTCTTAATAAATATTGAAAATTAAAATGTTAAATTTGAAAATTCAATAATAATTAGATAACAGACATTTGAGAATGTTATTTACCTACGCACTACGTTACTTTTTGCTTCGATATTGTTGGTTATACGGGTTATACGTCAGACTAAGGTTAGTAAAATAACACAAATGTCACTAGCGCAATCGTAATTTTTTTGGCTGTGTTTAAAGTACCGACTGAAAATGTGTAATGGTTATAGCCAGCTGTAATTGAAAATTTAAACGATCGCTCGGTACTAGAGTTAACAAGATTTGATGTTTTCAAAAAATAAAATATTCTTTGTTAGTGTAAACTTCTGTTTCTAAACACAGTCAGTGTAATGACCTGTTTTGGTGATTGTGTTAATTTATAATCTTATATGGCAACATATACTTGTCATCTTGAAGTTAAAAATTATAAAATCACAGCAAATGTGTAACAAATGAGAGTAATTAAAATGCTTCCATCAAGCTGTGATGAATTTGAAGCAAAAATTCGATTAAACTCACTTTTTTATTTAAAATTAGAATCATTTCCGTTTTTCTTACTGGACTATTAACTGAGCTTTTTTAAACACAAATGGCTAGCCGTTTATAAATATTTAAAAAACTAAAAAAAATCATAAAGAAAGATTAAAAATAAATAAACCAGAAAAAAACGATGTAAGGAATCGAATCGTAACAAACCCTACATCAGTGACAGCTAAAAGATGCAGTTAGGGGCCGCTGCCTGCAACTATTGCCCGCCAGTTGTCAGCACGGTAGCGGGTGACAGCGCGAGCTAATATATGTCCAGCAATCCTGGAACACGTTGATCAGGGTTGAACTCGCTTTAATAATTAACTATTGTGATAGTTTGTACATTAACTTCTTCTTAATTTCAGTAACCGTTTTGCTCTAGTAAGAAACAAAAAGTTTTCCACTTACCAATATTTATGTAAAAATCAACCAGCGAAGTAATTTGATAAAAGTTAACTTTACTAGTTCTCTTTTACACAAATAGTCACGCGAGGTAGCTCTGTAAATATGCCTTGTATTCCTAAAAGAGTATTATTAATTAAATATTATTAATGAACGCGAAGAGTTGCGATATGAAATGTTTTTAGGAGACCCAAAATCTACAACGTTCGATGAAAATCAAAATACGGCAAATCCAACTCTGGTGTCGGCATTGGGTTTTGCAGTCTAGCGCGGTCGGTATGCGATGGTCCGCGACCATAACTTGCAAAACTGCCATCTGACCACGCACTATCTACATACACGTATACCATACGTATACGAACACATATGCATACATGAACGAGAATGAAAGGACATAAACCTTAATAAATACTTGTGGCTTACACCATACTTAGAAATCACGAAACTACCCATATATTTGCAACTTTGTTTACGTCTAGGTAGACGTAATTTTCTGTTGTTTAATTTCTCTTTGCACTTCCTTTCCGCAGATTTCAGGCTACTTGAAAACAACCAGAGAAGCTTTACTCTCATTGCTTAACAGTCACCGTATCTTTTAAACTTGTGGTTGTAGAATAGGAAATAAGATGGAATGTTAAATTATTAAAGCCTTTTATTAAGATGTAGAGATTGTCGCAATTAAAGTTAAGACGTCATCAGTTTTCTCCTGATTTTAAAATGTAATTGGCATGATTGTAATTTATTATCAAATTATTAAAATCATACATTTTACATCATTATTTAAATAAAGTAATTTTAACTAATGCAGATTTGGCAACGTAGGCAATGCAATATGCTAAGAACTATAACCTAAAATCTTTTTTTACTTAACCTCTATCAATTTTTTAAACTGCTAATAATTATGTGGTGACACCTGTCAGATCTTCATAGCTTCCCCTCTGTTTCATGATTTGAAAAATTGAAAAGGATAATATTATGTGTCTTCAGGTTTTTTGCATAAGGGCTGGCCCAATCTAGCAATGTATGGCTAGGCTTTTTAAACGATTTTAGGTTAGATTGCATGATAGAACACCTATAACCTAGCTAACGTGGTGACAGACAGATGACGTCGATATTTGGTCATGTTTGGTCATATACATCATAATGCCCAATAACTGACGTGAATATTACGTCACCACTGAATTCAGATTTTCCTGGAGAATGTGGCAGTACCTTTAATGGTAAGCTTATTGTCAATATGAGTGTAACATTTAACAATAACTATAAAATTCTAGTATATCAAAAGAAAGTGTTAGGTTTGCTTGTACAATTGAAAGAAAAAAATAAAGAAATAATAAATCTGTTAAAGTAGAGTTCGATTATCATTTAAAAGAAACTCGATTAATCAATTATTTTATTATTGAATCAATCGATTAAACGGATTACTAAAAATTAAGCCATCCGTGTTTGTTAATCGGTCATTTTGTGCCCTAATTAAATAGTTTAGAAATTGAGCAATTACTAAATTAACTAATTAATCAATTTTCTGATTTTAGTTTTTCTAATTGTTTAGTTGATCCAATTATTCACATTATTATTTAAGGTTTGTGCTTTAGTCTCATCCAGGACGTCGTAATTTACAACAATTTTTGCTTATAACTTCAATTGCAGAACTAACTGATGAATTTTCTCTTTGTTCGTCGTTATAAAAGTACTGAATTCTACTTATTACAATGTTTTTCTATGAGAATGTACCACCAGGTACCCTGAACACACATGTCAAATTTCGGTTTTTTAATTCTTCTCATTCTCGCTTTATGAGTTGTTTTCGTTTAAATTTGAAAATGGGAATAACTAAACCCTAGACTGGGTTTTGATAACTCGCAAAGACTTCCACCCACCTTTTTCTGAAGGACACCTATGAAATCCAACTCGACTTTGATTGTCTCAAAACAATAGCGAAGAGGATTAAAAAACAGTGTTTCTACTCAGATTCCTCGATTCCGGGTACTAAGGTGCAGATGGTTTTTTCGAACTGCGTCCCTTCCTTTACAGGAGAGGGGAGTGACGGCTATGGTCCCTACTGCTACCACTACAATTAGCAAATTTGATAAGTAAAATTGCGCTTCTTTTCTACCACTCCGTCTAACTACAACTAAAAATATATTACTCCGTAAACATCGAGAACAGCCAAAATTGTCACTGTTTTTGTTTCGACTTGTAATGAGCTAAATTACATTGGTTAAATATCCAACTATGTCATGGGACACCCTGCATAAGTATTTTTAAACTGTCAATGTGACAAATACAAAAAATAAATACTTGAAGCGACCCGAAGAAACCTGGTAATTCTTTAATCGGCCGCAAAAGCCAGAGTATGGGAAGTCACATTAAAACACGGAACGGTCCCGCATCGAAGAATAAAACATGTCAAACAAACAAACTAAATTGTTTGTTTAGACTTCTTCTTTAGAGTTGCTGACAAATTTGCTTTTATACGAGTCAATTCGCTTTGGAAGTCAGGTTTTTTCACACCTGGTTTAAGGGCGTTCCCAAAATGTAAAATTTGTGACTTTCATCATACATTGGTTAATTAAAAACAAAGGGTTTTATTGAACAAAATATAATTGTATATTCTCCTGGGTATAGGTAGGAAAGCTCATTTCTAAAGTCACCATACTTGCAAAAAGAAACTTACTGTATCCAAATGTAAACAAACGGTGGTTAAAAAGTTGAAATTAATTGATTGGTTTGGTTGTTTGATACACGATCTGACATTACTACCAAGTTACCAAAAACGCTTTTTAATTAATTCACTTCCAGCAAATTTAATCCTTTTCCTTTATTTCGCATGTACGTATTCTCAACATAAAGAAATGATTTAGTTCGTTACATTCCATTTATTGTAAAACTTTTCCAAGATGTTCAAAATGTGTTAAGAATTTTAATTAGTCTTTTCATAAATATTATACTTTTTTCAAATGAATGTAGGAAAAGCGAACTATTTATGACTATATGAAGATATGTATTATAGTACCATTGAAATTGTAACTTTCTAAAATTTTTTTCCTATACCAACAAATTATTTTACAATTCATTTTCCACGAATTCGATATTACAGACGAGATATCTTAAAACGGTGATACAAACTAAAGATGATATCTCATTTGTTTCCGGCCGATTCCAATATGGCGGTGGGCTAGCGGTTACGCATGGCTCGTTTTTAGAGCGTATGCAAATTGAAGATATGAGAAATTGCAATGTTATTAAGAAATAGTGCGCTGCTGTAGCTGATTACTCCCTACTTAAGCAATTTGTTAATATTTCATGGTGTAATACTTCGCGTGATTATGATCCTTTCTGTCTCCATTTAGTACTTACTCGCATTTCTATTTCATTGTTGAATTTTAAAATCTTATATCATAAATAATTTGATTGAAATAAATTTTCCCTTGTTTCCTTGTAATGTACGAGTAAAACGAAATGTCCGTGTTTTAAATGTAAACGAACTCTATTAATTTTATTAAAACAAGTACAAGAGAAATTAGTAAAACACACACACCGTTTTGGATGTAAGAAGTAATAATTTTGTTAATTATACACATTTTTATTTATGCTCGAGCGCTCAAGCGAATTCGACGATGTGTCTGCTGGAACACTTGAAGTGCTTACAATTTACGATGCTTCTATAAAATTGTACGGGTTTCTGTCTGAATCGAGCATTTAAAGTACCAAGGTTTCAATTGCAAAATCGTCAGTTTTTTGTACACTTTTTAAATGCAAACGTCGATGCAACACAAAGGATGCTATTCAAGCAAATTACCGTTGAGGTTATGTATCTTATTGAACATATATTAATAATGTCAGTAATAATATTTGTTGTTGGTTGGTATCGATTTTGTTGCTACCTTATCCTTATTAAATGATAAAGATTCTTACTTTCGGTGAAAATTCTAGAATCAAAAAATATAATCTGGATTTAATAAGAAGGAAGAAGTAAAAAAAGAAATGAATGAGATCTTTAAAGATATAGCTAACTATTGTTACCTAAATACTCAACTTTGTAACGTTACGTTGTATATATACACAAGCCATTGGAAGTCTTGTATATATTATGGACAATGTAGATTTTGCGGTGTATGGTTTTTAAATTTTGGATCTACGTACATAGCATATAGATGGGTAAGTAGAACGACTCTTCAAAAGTCCTTTGTTCTTTTCAAACGCCGACCGATGATCTTGAAGTAATGGTTGGTGGCTAATACCGATATTTCGAACACATGTCGCTACGCTAGTGTCAGTGGCGTGTGTAGATTTATTTATGAATTACTAGGAAGGCTACCATTGCATCTTCTGTTATTAAATTTAATTTTATCAAATTTATAATGGCATTGTATTAAATTAAAGAAAATGATGTAAGTCATGCACAAATATCCAAGAAAATCAAATTTATCACAATACATTTTAGATACATGATTGTTCTTGTAGTCAAAAATCTATCCTTCAATGGTTACATTTAAATAAATCAATAAATAAATTGGTTGTTTTTTTCATATTTATTACTTAGTAATTTATAAAAAAAATTTATTTTATTACAAATGTTTCTTATAATTTAATCTAAATTATCTACTGTATGTACATAAAATCCTAAAACAGTTTATATAATACTACTTATTCATGTCTCCAAATAATAATCTTTCGATGAATTTTTTCCCCAATAGCTGTGACATATTTGAAATTTTTATTTAGGAATTTCAATCTCATCAAAACATATCAGACAATTTTTATCTACATGTAGCAAGGTATCAGTTTTTAACTTTAATATTTGTAACACACTAGTTTGTATACCAGGAGGTATATGAATATTTGTCGTAATGTTATTAAGTGTACTTTTTGATGGAAAGTTAAAAAAACTACCTAGAAATCTATAACACTTTGGACTTAAGAAATACACTTTTAAACAAAAATATTTAAATTCATTACAATATCTTTGGCCCTATCTTTTTTTGTCACAAGAAGTAGTTGTTGGTATATAAAAGTTGCAACATGTCCTGGCAAGTGAGACTCAATGAATGACTTGAAATCTGCAACTGTGAGTTTATCTTGCACTGGTTGCCCAGCAATCTCCAACTGTTTCCTCAATGACCGATTTTCTTTTTCTAACATACGAACTTGGAGGCGCAATGCTTTCTTTCTGGGCGTCCTCTCATTCAGCGCCTTTGCAGTTTGGCAAGTCCGAGATGGTGATGGAGACCTATTAGGGACGACAGCAAGACCCACAGGTTTAGCGGCAGGCGACAGTGGCAAATGGATGTCTTGATCTATTAAATAAACACGAAATTTGTAAGAAAACATTAACAGAGTCAATGCAAGCACAATTTTTGTACTTTATGTAATTGCAACATAATTAGTTAATACTACTATTATTAAAAGCTTATTAGATAATCATACCTAAAGGCAAATTACTTAATTCTTCTTCTGCAGCTTCTTGCCGCATTATAGTACGTGTGGCATTTGGAAAAAGAATTTTTTTATTTTTTCCTTTAATGCAATTCGTTTCAAAGTGTGCTGAACAGACCTTGCAATACGTATTTTGCATTAATATTTCCATATGATCTTTATATACATCATAGATGTTACAAAATCGTGCCCATTCCTCACATCTAAAATATTTATTTTATAATAGCATTTTCAGTTAATCGGAAGTAACAAAACTTTTATTCCTTACCGTTGTTTATTACTGGGAAATTTAAAACAATGCACGTTGAAAGTTTCATTATTGGCTTTACACCCCTTTACCACACAAATACTTTTACAACGCATAATTATTAAAAGTAAAAGTAAAGGTAGTATAGTAGAAGTTCACTTCCACGTGTACGGCACTGATCTAACCTCGCTCGGCCGCTGGCTCGGCGTTCGAGCGTCGTGACATCTATTATAGAAACGCGAACTGCCCTCCAACCTTCACGAGCTAGTTTCCCGCGTTTTTAAGAGTTGTTCTACTTCCCCATCTATATACTATGCTACGTAGCCTAAGAGCGTCATGAAGACAAACACATACGTTTAATATGTCAACATTGAAAATTGCTGTGTGCATCATAGGCGTAATATCATGCAAAGATGCAAACATATTTTGCTAAATGTTTGAAAAATTATAATGTCAGGATACGACAGTGTTCGGTTCATAAAAGTAATCAAATTACTAGGAATTTATTAAATTTTCAACTTGAAAAAGAAATATTAATCAAGGATAAAATACAAACTGCTAATTTACCACGCCAATGACATATCACATGATTATTTGAGGTTATAGGTAATTGACAGTAGTTGCAGGTAACTGTAATAACTGTCAGATTCATAGGTTAGGTACTTTGTCACACTTTCAAATTAAAATTAAAGTAATAATTTCGTTTATTTAGGTATAATCCAAAAATAAATAGTTTTGTTATTAATAAATTTAATAAACACACATAAACAAAAGTGAATATAAACCAATTCTAAACAGTATTTGGACAGAAATTATAGAATCAAAGGTTAACCTTTTCGCAGTGTTAGTAACACGTTAAAATAAAATCCCTAATGTAGTTTACATGACTTTCTAACCTATAATTCTGCAATCTGTCACTCTTACAGCCTGCCAACATAAAGCGACACATGCAGGAGTATAATTTATAATGAATCTCGCGAGAATTAACTTCGTAACAAAGAAACGACCTGTCGATCATTGTGCTCATTGTGGTTGTAATGTAACTTAGGATGCAGAAGAAAGAAAACTCTGCTCGTAGACATTCCTATAACATGCGTTCCTTCTGTCTAGCGGTATGTTTTCTCAATATTCAGGCATTTAACTAAATAATTAAAAGTCTAGCTGAAGTATAAGTTCTGGATCACAAAGAAACCGCCGTGTTTATGGAATGGAATAAAATAAGCCTTAGTGTCATTCCTAACAAAAACGGTTGTTAGAAATAAATTGTAATTCAATCATGACGTCGCTGTCTCGTCCTAACTCGATAGCTCGAGAGACTCAAACAGTTCAAAAGTCCCGATTCCAACAGGCCGGAGACCAGAACAGTTGAACATGCCGAGAAGTACGACGAGCAGAGAAATCCAAAAGACCCAACAGATCCGTATCTGCAACCCTAGAGGGCCGAGAGATCTAAACGGTACCATAGATCCGAAGGGCCGAGAAGTCCAAAAGGCTCGACAGGCCTGACGGTCCGAGAGATTCAAATGGCCCCATAGACCCGAAGGGTCAAGAAGTCCAAAAAGCTTGACAGGCCTGATGGCTCAAGAGATCCAAACAGCCCCGTGGTCCCGAAGGGTCGAAAAGTCTAAACGACTCGACAGGACTGACGTCTCTGTTATTGTTAACATTATATGGGTAAATCAAGCCAATAGTGAAGACGTCACAGACTCGGACACAGCAATGTTGCCAACTTCTCGCGGTTCAATTTCTCTCAGAAATATAAAAAATATCCCTTAATTTGAAAATGACCCTCTTTTTATATAAATGGTTATTATATGCTGAACTGCACTCCCTGCACCGACCGAAATTTCCAGACGCGGCCCGACTGGGAAACAAACTTCTTAATCAGTCCTACAGACCCGAGAAATCCACAAACAAGCTCGAGAGATCCAAAGGGCCTGATAGACCTGTAGTCTGATCAGCTTAAACAGCAGCTCGACAGGCTCTACAAAACCGAACGGCCCGAGCCGTGTAAAGACCTGACTAGAAAACGCGGCTCGTGCAGGCCTCTAGCGCTCTTGTGGCTCGTTCATTGCTACCGCTAGTAGAATTTGCTGTTGACACAAATGTTGGTAAAAATTTATTATTAATAATAATGATAATCTTACTAATGCCAACACCATATATTTATCTGTTAATAAAATACCAGTAGGCACTAAAACACTAAAAACTAAGGTTAAACCGGTAACCGAATAAAACGAACTTAAAACATCCTATAAGCACTTAAGATTTTGTATGTGTGTTGGACTTGGATAATTCACATGCGTTGCGTTTGTGCATGAAACCATATGTTAAACCATGGCAAGGCAGAATGTTGGTTTTATTAAATGACATTTAGTAAAAAAACTAAAAACATTCTTTAATTATTGCATAAAAGCTAAAAAGATGCCTTTATTCTTTACTACTGCCTACTACATTCCTTAATTAAGGGATAAATCCTTCAGCTTAGCAACACCGGAGTCAGTTATGTAATTGACGTGAGAAGTGATGCCACCATGACCAAAAAAAATCGAAAGTACTGTATAACGCTTCTAGAAGCTTGAGTTGCATAGATTTATTTCTAACAATACTTACCTACTGAGTATCATAGTTCCATACCTACCATAAGCTCTTTTAACATTAACATTTACTTACCTAGAATTATTGTTATCAGTTAGTGTACTCAAGTAAAATTACGCTTCTGATTAGTCGACGTCATGAACAAAATAACAAAAATTAGCAAGTTTTATTTTTTAAGATTTCTACTATAAAAGGAAAGAAAACCTTTAATTTAAAAATCCCGGCAACGGAAGCTTGACATTTTTTTTAGTCTCTGTTTTCTTGGTTTTTTACCCATGTTTACCAATTTGATATTTCATTGACATTTTCTGACGGATTAGGGTGTGAAGAGGAAGATTTAAATATGCATTAAGCTCTCTTACTCGCATCGCGGGTGTAGAAAACAGGCAGGAAAGTGTCGGACACGTAACATAAATTAGAAATGTAAAACTATCAATTTGACAACAATGCATTATCACAAATAGATAAAACTCAAACTCCAATGTGACCTCTGGTGACGACTTTTATAAACTCTATTGGTGTTTATAAAAGTCAGTGTCGAATATGCCCCTTTGGGAAATAAAAGGTTGACGTATCCCAGGATTTTGGCCTCAGATGCACAGAGAATTTTTTATTGAAAAATCATTGTATTGATAGTTTTCATTTGGTGCAACTGGAAAAATGTAGACTAGCAAACAAGTTTAGTCTTACAGAAATAAAAAAAGAAATAAAATAAAATAATGTATATTTTTCCCAATAATGGCTTAGACATCAAAAATACTTAATATTTATATTTATAGGTAGGTATTTTAAAATCTAGGATATACTTCAATTAATATCTATAATACAGTATGTACAAACTTTGGTTCTTTTTAACAAAAAAAAAAAAATTGAAAAAAATTGAATTAAATAACAGCAGGAATTTCATTTGAATCGCGTTAGAAGTATAAATTGATTCAAGTGTCTTATTTATATTATGTACATAATATATTTATATAAAATATTCTTTTTATTTTTCTTTATATTTCAAATCTATACTTCTTCGCTACGCTAATAATAATCGTTAAAACATAAGTAACCTTATTGTCAAAGTTTAAAATCTGTACAATTATTATTATAATAATAGTAATAACATAATTCTTTTTGCTTCAACTAATATATACAAAATGCCAATTTGTAATTATTCCTAGAAACAAATTCACAATAATTAAAAAATTGTTCCGATAAAAGCACATTAATAACGAAATATTGATACTAATAATTATAATTAAAATAACAAAAAAAAAAAACTAACCCAGATATCCTGTGCATTTAATCATTTATGAAAAAAAAGATTAAACACACTTTAACAATAATGATAATAATAAAATAAAAAGGAATGGAGGTACTCGATTTAGATAATGATACTAGTTTTAGGCACCTTTATAAAAGACATTGGAACTTCTTGATATGTAAATAATATTTAAGTATTATCTAAAAAACAATAATTTAAAAATATAATAATAATAATAATAATAATAATAATAATAATAATAATAATAGTATATAATAAAAGAATCTCTTTCTGGTTTTGTATGGATATAACAGAACAGATAGATCTATTAGGAGTATTTCAATATTATTTATTTTTGTTTTTCTTCTTGAGAGAAAATTATAATTATTTTGAAATTTTTGTTGAATTTAAAGAGTATTTTTTTTCTTTGTATACTAAAGTAAAATTATCCTAATTCTGACTTCTATTAGGGCTTTGCAATAGTGGAATAAAATAAGTCTTTACATGTGTTATATAATAATCTAAGGATAGTTAGTTAAATTTATCGTGTAAGTCAAGGTAAAAATGTTTACACCATAAACTTAATTTAGACAAATTGATTTAATCGCTATCACAATACAATTTTATTCTGATATAATAATAATAATAACATTTACACAATTTCCAGTTTTACTTTTCTTGTACTAATAGTTTAAAAAATGTTATTAACATTAACTACAAATTTAGTGTCATCAGTTTTCGCATGAAGGGTATACCGTATCCTTAGCAATTTACAGTGGTTACTATGACAAAAAAATTGGAAATGGTCTGGTATCAAGGGTCTAAAGTATTCGAGAGAGTAATTCCTCACTTTCTCAACTTGAGCTTGAGTTTTAGATAATTTATGTCGCTATGCAGCTCCGCCCATAGTACAATCTAATCCCAAGCTAATAACAGAAAAACCTGGGTTAACAAACTTGCTAGTTACCCCAGCGCACTCAATCAAACTCCAGAAGAAAAAGCTGCACCGTATCAAAAAACGTGTAGTCTTTCTCTCTCTAAATCTTCTTTAAAAATCGTCCAGCTGCTTTACTTCAAATAGACAAACCAAAAGAAATCTTACGAATAAAATAAAAAATTCAAAAGAAAAAGAATAGGAACAAATAGAAAATGAACAACAACACAATAAAATAAAAACAAAAGTCGAAGCAAATAAACAAAAAGTAAAAAGCGTTTTTTCTTACTTTTCAGCAAAATAATTAAACGTACCGGCGAGAAGACAACTGATTTTGAGAGGCTAACGTTCCCCGATCGAATACGGGACAATTCCGTACCGTCTGGAAAATCCATGAAACACACTGGAAATCTACTCCAAACACTCGTAGACACTAAATAACCAACAGATTATTAGTTGTGAAATTACGACTTACGTCATTCCGTTCGAAACGTTGAAGAACCTTTATGTACGCCGATTGCGAGCACGCCGAGAATTTACAATATTGCAAAAGTAGTAAACTGGAAAGAACGCTGAAAATTTTGAGAAAAACTACTTTTAAACACTCGAGGGCACTAAGTAACCAACAAATTATAGGTTCATGCCATTCGAGATGTAGAAAGAACTTTATTTTAGGACAGAATTGCCTAAGGTGGTGCGTTTGTCAGTTTATCTGCCAGTGTGCAGGCCTAGTCACTGCGAAGTTGCCTGATTCGCCTGTGCAAAGGGCAAATTGCATTCTGAAACTTGCGAGTTAAAACTTGCATATCTTGTGAAAGTTCATCGTGCATTTGAGAATCTTTTTTGTAAGCAAAGGGAAAACGCAGCGATGGAAAAAATGGCAATAACAATATTTCTCGTGAATTTGCAAAAAGAAATTTCTAACTTGGAAGATTTTTTGAGCTTGATTTTCCGAGTCTGGTCTTTCAGATTGATTTACACGAATTTAGACAGATTGGGCCCTTAAAAATATTATTCCATATTCTAAAGTGGTACTTCTCTTGAAGTGAAAATTGTACATGGTGCTCCCCAACACTAAAGAAGAGATACTTATAAGTAGTATAGCTATCTTGAAAACTAGATGTAATGATTTTCGTATAATTCAGTGTATCTTTAGATTTATTGTGCTGGAATCGGAACCCATAGTTTCGAATCTCTAAGTTTCAAGGCATATGTAGAAGAAAATTCTGTCGGGGCTCCAGTTTTCTATACTATGTGGGAATTACTCGAGTAAATTCTTTACTTAATCTCCAACTTCTCCTCTCGAAACCATCTATTAGCATAAATACATTTAGCGTGCGCGAGTGTCTCGAGTGTATTTCCAATGTTTTCCTTGAGAAGTTTTAAAAAGCTTCTCAGATTATGAAAATCGACATCAACATGAAAGTACAAGACGAAATTAGAACGGAAAACTTATTAAATGCTCCAGAACTACTGTTATTTGATGCTTCAATGGACTACCACTGTTTTTCATTTCCCATGAGAAACTCCTTTTCCTTTTTTATGCACAGTGTTAACAAATCCAAAAATCAAAGTAAAAAGTTGAAAATAAACTGGAAACGCATTGTTTTCGAGATATAGCCTGTATAGCTTTATTTAAAATTTTTCATTTTTCAATACTTCAATAACAAGGCAAGATATCAGAATGACAGAGGTGTATACCATTTTATGTAGTTTTGTGTTTGGTTTCTTTATAATCAGGGGTGGCAAATTGCAAAGGGAGACCTTAAAGAAAATTGTTACGGCACTAAAAAATTAATTTTTCTATTTCCGGAATCAACAATTGATTTGACAACAACTTGCCTTTTTCCCTTAGAATGCGTCCATTTCTAGTAAAATAGGATTTTTCAAAACCTCTTTAATACGACGGGCTATGATAAGGCCATGCCGCTTTTTCTAATGATCTGAAAAACAGGATGAACTATTTACTCTGCCCTATAACTTTTTTCCCGTTTTCAGGATTTCTTGTTTTTAATTAAACTTTGACACCGTGTGTCTCGAAAAAAGAGAAAAAAGTGATAAGGTCTAATCTCTGCCGAGGAATGCGATATCAATAAGTGTATTTTGTTTTTGAGACAACATATGACAATACTATAGACCGTTCAGTATGGGAGATTTTGAAAGATCTAATTTTACTCTAAAATGACGCATTCTACGGAAAAAACCCAAGAGCGACTATTTTTGCTAAGCTAAATGTAAAATCCAAAAACGTAAAGATTAATTAATTCTCCAGTGCCGTAACATATCTTTTTTGAAAAGTGCGATTGCCCCTCCCAAAATCTCCGCCCTTGGCCAACAAAACTAACAATAAAATATGGTAAACAATAGAACTTTTGTAGTTACTCCTATGTACAAAATCCCATTCAAATACCTCACGTGGTTGTGAAGATAATGAAAATGCTGCATAACTTTTACATCATATATTTTGAAAAGCGTTTTTCGTTATAAGTTTATCTGAAAAAGTTGTTTTGAAATGTTCTATCACCTCTTGAAGTTGTCAGGATTCAAACTGAAACACCCTGTATAATTGGAAACCGTTTTCCTATAGCAGTAGAATGAAGTAAAGGGAGAAAGAATTGTCGAAAATTTTCAGTCAAGAGGATTTATCGTTTATTGCTTTATGTAACACCAAATCTCGCTTTTTTTATCTTTTTTTTTAAACTGAAAATTCTGGACCTGACGTGATAAAACAAACTCATATTATCACATGAATCTCCTGATGCGCCCTAAAGAAGTAGATATGTGGTACTTATTAAATTAATTAAAAGTTACTAAAAAAAATGTTTATTACGTGATGAACTTTAAAACCTCTAAATTACGAGGAGATAAGTACTGGCCGTAACACTGATAAGATCTGTTTCACGTTACAGAATTGATAAGACACTACTTAAGGCACTAATTGCATTGCTTTGTACATTAATAAAATCGCATTGAAAGAATTAACATAGTAAACGCACGGAAAATCTTTTAACATCATCCTTATGATTATTATTATTATCATTAACAATAAAATTACATATAAAAATTGTATCACGGTCACGCATCTTATTGCACATTTCGCGATTTATTAATATTTATCTATCTACACACATTTTTCGGCACTGTCACTACTATTATGATTATTAAATAATATAAGGACACTATTAGGAAGCACTTGTCAGTTACTATAACAAGTTTTTTCTAACATCAGCCAGAATTTCGCTAAAATCGTCATCGTTCTTCTGTACACCATTCTGTATAACCTCGTGATTATTGTACATATCAGGATAGTGCGTTAACATCGGCTCCGGCTTGACGTTAGTATTGGGCAAAATCACAGACGTATGCTGAGCTTGAAAATTGTAAGTGATGTTAGTCGATACGTTGTCGTTCCTATGATAATTATGATTCGAATCGATCATGTTCGAATCGGCGTTCGTAAATTTTAAATATTTATCAAATTCCCTCGCGTCCACGTCGCTGTCGACGTCGCTCCGTTCTTCGTTTTGCGGTATATAAGTCTGCACCATCGGACCTGCATATGTCGATGGATAAGTGTCGTTAATGCTCGGTTTATAAGTGAGATCGTATTCAGGCTTCTCCATGATTACGTCGCTTTTAAGGTTATGATTATAATTTAAGTAATCAGTTTTCGGTTCGTGATCGTTTATAAGCGGTATATCTTCTTTATAATATTCTTTATTAGGATAATACTGCTGCATATTGGTACTATAATAATGTATAGTACTCGAACTGCTGGCCACGGTACTGCTTAACGAATTCTGGGTCTGATTTGCACCGAGGAGTTGCTGATCTTGAGATGTGGCAACCGGAGGATAAAATGTACCCGTAACAACATGTCCTTGCTCTACGGAACTTTTATTAGCGCACATAACGTACATTCCGTTAGCCATTGGAACAGAAGTAATCGGTTGAGAGTCAGTATAATTAACCGCGTTAGTTTGACGGAAATTTTGTACTCTAGTCGTATAATTCTGGTGAGTAGGACTCAAACTATTAACATTTACGTTAGTACTTATGCTTGCGTTAGTAACATTACTCGTGTGTTGTATGTTCGACATACGTTGCTTCTCTTCTGCATAAGGAAAATCCTTTTCTTGCTCTAAAGGTGATAATTCCGGCGTTGGGAGTGCAGGTGCACCCTCTTCCTTTCCACTGTCGTTAACTTCTTGCGGACTCTTTGGCTGCTTTAATGCAGATTTAGGTTCCGGACTGTGTGTCGGAGAAGCATCAGGGGTGTGCAGTGCATAAGGACTTTTCTGGGCATAGCCTTGTTGATAACCCACGTAATTATACTGATTATACTTATGTTGGAAACTGACAGGACTGTATCGTTTATCACCGGACTGCTGTCCGAAATCAGAAACGTTCCCTTGATTCGAAAAGTCTAACGAATTGAAATTATTCTGTTGAACGCCCGGCGACAGGCTTGCATTAGGAATGTATCCAGCGTAACGCGGTGACATGTTCGGAAGATTTGGGCTTGGTAAAGATGAGCCAACTCGTGGACCCGCGCCGGAAGTTGCCCTCTGTTTGTTATGTTTCCGGCGTCTCGGCCGGTATTTGTAGTTAGGGTGTTCGGTCATGTGTATCACTCGTAACCTCTCGGCCTCTTCTACATATGGTCTTCTGTCTTGAGGTGTCAGTGAACGCCACTTTTTGCCTGAAACAAAGAAAGATTAATTTTAAAAACAACATTAAAAATAACATAAGTAAATGAATTCAGTGAATTTAATGTCCCATAAAAGAAATAAAGCACAATTTATTTTATTACATGTTGAAAGTTAATAAAACTGAAGTTTTTATTATTTGTTTTGTTAAAGTAAACGAGATATTGTTAATTTTAAAGTTGATTCCGGTTATTTTACACATACACACATTTGCTATGTATACATGGGCATGCTTGACAAACGTTGCAGCTATAGGGAGTATTTAAAAGTAAATGAACGTGTATGAGCAAGCGTAGGATCACTATTAAAGGGGGCAGGAAACAATTTTATACATATTTACATTCAAATATAGTAATTTTATACTGATTAAACATATCATTTTTCTGATTAACTCACTTTCACAGTTGTTTTTATCCATTCATTCAAGTGTAACCATAACAAACAATTAAATTAGGATTTGTGGTTTTTAAATAATGCAGCTACAGCATTTAATAACTTTATTGCACTGTTTAACGTCTAAATCTTCCCGAAGAGAAGAGAAGAGAAGAAATAAATGCTGGTGTTAACGAACCGACAACCATGCCCTATTTAAATATATGTAATTATAAGGCTGGTTAACACCAGACAACTGTTTGATATGTAAACTCGTTAGATTTATAAGCAACAAAAAACAAAAACGATCTGACAAAGATGAGAAGGTCAAAATTATAAATATCACAATCACTGCTATCTTGAACTATTTGGGCATATCAAGTCTTTTTATACGTCGGCATCACTAATTATTCTTATTTGCTGTATAAAAAAAATCGAGACCATGGAGCTAATTAGGACTTCTAAACTTGCAAATCGAATTTAGGGAACTGAAGGTCAACCACTACCCTGAAGAATGTTCCATAATGTTATCAAATTTGAATAATCTGAGAAGACCGCTAAAAGTTCTGCGAAAAACGATGGAAATCCACTCTAAACACTCGTAGACACTAAATAATGAACAGATTGTTAGTTCGAAATTAAGTATAATTACGTCATGTCGTTCGAAACTTAGAAGTCTTCAGATAAATCACGCAGACCTGCTGGTACGAGGAGGAGGTAGATGGGACTCAGCCTCCCCTGACATGTCACACACTGGTCGGAAATGACGAAAAACCGGTCAAAACTAAATAACTCTCAGAATTGCCTAAATATTTTGTATATAAGGTATTATTGGCGTCTCTGCTATCCAAAGTAATGTAGAAAATGGAAATTATTTTATTTATTTATTTATTTTATCGACGAAATTTAAAAAACTTCGTATCTGAATTTGTACATTCCGTCTGTCTGTTGGTCTGTTGCCATGTTACCGTAACTTTACAGCACATGTTATATATGAAATCAACTTAGAATTTTCTCCTAATTACAGGTACATAATCGGTATTTCGATATCTCGAATAGTTTTCGAGATAATCGAGATCGAAGATGGTGATTTTCCGGCATAGTTTGTTGGTCTGTTGTCATGTTGCCGTAACTTTACAGGACGTGTTATATACAAAATCAATTTAGAATTTTTTCCTAATTACAGGTACATAATCGATATTTCGATATCTCGAATAGTTTTCGAGATAATCGAGATCGAAGATGGTGATTTTTCGGCATAGTCCGTCTGTTAGTCTGTTGTCATGCTGCCGTAACTTTACAGGACATGTTATATATGAAATCAACTTAGAATTGTTTTCTGATTACAGATACATAATTGGTATTTCGATATCTCGAATACTTTTCGAGATAATCGAGATCGAAGATTTATTACTTATATACTTATCGGCATAGTCTGTCTGTTGGTCTGTTGTCATGTTGCCGTAACTTTACAGGACATGTTACATATGAAATCAACTTAGTATCTTCTCCTGATTACAGATCATAATTGGTATTTTGATATCTCGACTACTTTTCGAGATAATCGGGATCGAAAATGGCGATTTGTCGACATAGTGATATTATATATGATATAGATTTAGTTTTGAACAAGGGGCATTCACGAGGTGTACCTCACTGATTTTTTTGAAACTTGGTCTGTCTGTCTGTCCGTTGGCATTTTTTCAAATTTTGAAATTTTGACTTCAGATTTGGATTCTACATCAAAAACTAAAAACAATGTGCCGTCTTTGTTTTTTGGCCGCCACATTTTTTTTTACTTTTGAATCGTATTTTACATCAAAAAATAAGAGAAACGTATACTTTTATCTTTTTGATATCACCTCGGGAACATGGTCAAAATAGCCGCCAAAACTTGAAAAAAGTAACAAACCGGAATTCGTTGTGGTTATACTTTGCATTCCCAGACTTTTTATTCTAAAATTAGCTCACCGATACCAAAGTATCGGGCTTCAATTTTGACTAATAAAGTTTATTTTTGAACATTTGGTCAGTGGCGTACCTATGAGGAGGCGAGGGGGGGGCGGGGCGGAAGCGGCGGTCCGCCCCGAGCCTCATCTAGCACTTACACATAACTATTGTTGTTTATACTTTTACTATTTTTTGAAAAAAAAATGAATGCGCTCTACATTAAATATAAGTTTAAGACTCGAAAAGCATAATAAATTGAATATATACAAAATATTAGAACAATAGATAAATGTAAGTGTATTTCTGCTTGCTCTTTTTATTGATTACTAAAAGATCCGCAAATTTCCGCAGCTGATTTTTACTTTCTTAATAAATATAAACTTTTTTTTCATATTACAACATAAATTCACATGGGACCACAAGGGATAACATTTTCAAATTTCAAGATGAATAAAGAAAACTCGAACGTTGTTCAGCTAACTATGAACAATGAATTTTTCATTGAAATCATACTAAAAAATTGCAGTAACTATAATATTGCATCTTGCTTGAAAGACTACTTCGCGAGTACAGTAGGCAAGTTTGACGTTTTTTTAATTTAGCGAGATACACACCTTCAAAGAAATGGTTAAAATTTGGCTTAGTATGTATGCTGTAAAAGCACTATCTTTCAAGTATTATTTATAACACAATGTGTTGTAATATGCATAAATTAATTACGAATACTAATTTTTGAATGTTTAGTTGTAAATATAAATATATTTAAATTTCATTCTGCGTAGATTATTTTTTTAGAGTTTTGGCCGCTTTTTGCTGGTTTCCGACCACAGTGCGTCACTTTGCTCCCTTAAACCATGATAAGTCATTAATGTTGCTACGTTCAGTAACTTTTATGATTTTTAGGGGACTATATAGATAGGAGATTTATTCATTACTGCTCTGTATGCGCCAGTGTTTAAATAACCGTTTCTGAGATAAATCCGGGAAATATTTTACAACAAGGACGTTTGTACATTGCTGTAAGTTTACTTAGTAGCTCTCTTCTCTCTATTAGTTATAATCTTATTTATGCAGAAAAAAGAGTAAGAAAAAGAAAACACGATTCTCCATAACATCAACAAGTTGTGTACACCATGTTTCAAAATTATGAAACCGATCTAAAGAACTGTCTATCCGATTAACATGACATGTGGTTATATGTACATCGAGGTGATCAAAACCTATTGGAGAAGAACACGATCGTTGCGAGCTCTATTGGAAATTGAATTGGATTTATAGCCAGCTCTGGCAACGTTGCTTCTAACCATTGATACATTTGACGAAATTTAACGCTATCTGTTGACTGACGATTTTTGCCAACTGCTGCAATTTGTTTCTCAACAGTCTATCTTAATTTGTCTTTGAGATACAGCACCAACTTGCTTTTTTGAAACTGGCAGGAGGAGTTAAATCTGACATCAATAGAACTCTTGTTTTGTAGAGTATAACAATGTACCACTTGTTCATGTTTTTTTTTATCTAGAAACTTTAAACGAAACTTAAAGCCACTTATTCCCAAGTAAGCTGCGTGCCCACCTAATTATGAAATATTGGTTACGGGTCTGAACTCAAGGCGCTACGCTGGCTGTACAAAAAGTACGTCTAGAATGTACAAAATTGTTAAGCTGCAATCACAAATTTAGGAACTTACCCATATGAGTTGTTATCATGTTATTAAATTTCTGGAAATTCTAAAAAAATAATTAAACACTCGAAGACACTAAGTAACTAATAGGTTATTAGTTAAAAAGTATGAATTGCGTCATGCCATTCGAGACGTAGAAGAATCTTTATGGCAGAATTTCCGAAGCAACCTTCGTTTGGTAAATAGGATGCTGCTTGGTGCCTTTGCTATCAGTTTCAGATCACTTTCTAACTACTAATAGCGCTTGTGGCTAGTTGCCTCATTTACACGTCGTTGCGCCGGACTTGGAAGAGGCTCGTCCTCGGATTACGAACTTATATTTTCTGTCGGGCGGCGCCCCCCACAAAACCCGACGCTCAAAACCAGGGACTCAGGTGGCCTTGATAATAATAGTGACAACGGTGCCATAATGTAGAGGCATGCACGAGCCGGATTTTTTAAACGGGGTTTTACGCGGCCCGGGTCAGGTCGGGCTTCAGTTTAGAAATGTATCGGGCTTTTTGGACCTACGTCTGATTAATCGAGTCGTTTGATCTTGTCAGACCTGTCCAGCCGTTGGAGCCTGTCAATCCATAGAGGTTTCTTGAGCTGTTTGGCCCTGTCGGGACTTTCGGACTTCTCGGCCCCGCGGGCTTCTCGGATCTGTCGAGTCAGTCGGACATGTCAGGCCGGTCGGACATGTCGGGCCGTTTGGACTTCTTGGTCCTTCAGGCTGTCTGAATCTCTCCAGCCTATAGGGCAATATGGGTCTGTAAGGCCTCTCAGACCCTAGGGCCTGCTGAACTTCTCAGCCCTTCGGGCTTCTCTGTTGACCGTTTGGCCCTGTCGGGCCGTTCTAGTTTCTCGAACTGTTCGGGTTTCTCGGGTCGTCGGGAATTTTGGACTTCTCAGCCTTTTGTGCCATCTTAATCTCTCGGGTCTGTCGGGCCTCTTGAGTTGCAGGCTTTTTGAACTTCTCGACCCTTCAGGCTCTTAGGCCGTTCAGATCTCTTGAGCCGTTTTGTCTTCTCGGACCGTTCGGGCCTCTCGGGTCATCGGGCCTTTTGGACATCTCGGCTCTTCAGGCGTCGCTCGGGTCTGTCGGGACTCTCGAACTGTAAGGTCTTTTAAACTTCTCGGTCGTTCGGGCTCCTCTGTTGGCCGTTCTGGGTTCTCGAACCGTTCAGGCAAATCGGGCTGTCGAGATTTTTAGAAATCACGGCCCTTTGGGCCGTCTGTCGGGCCGATCATACCTGTCGAGCCTTTTAAACCGTTCATTATTTTCGGCAACTCAGAACTATTGGATTTTCCGGCCCTTCGGGCTTCTCTGTTGTACCATTCGGACCTTTCCGACCGTTTGGGTCTCTCGGGCCGTTTCGGCCTCTCTGACTGTTTGAGCCCCTCGGGCTTGTCGGGCCGATCAAGAAGTCATCGAATTATATTCAGACCGCGTCAAGTTTATCGGAGTTAGGCCGGGTCTGGAAATTTCGGCTCGTGCAGGGCTGTATCATAATGTGTCTTCTGCACTTCCGGGATTAAATGTGCTACTTTAATCCCTTGTTTCAAGGACTAAAGGGTTAGTTTTACTCTCACTAGATTTAAAATGATAAAAATCACAAAGGACTGAAGTCAAAATAAAGAAGGTGTTATATGTCAAACTGTTAACATTAATATTTGCGTTATTGCAATTTATAAAATTAAACAAACGATTATTTGCATCAGATGTCTGTACGAGGACGTTGCTCAAGCCGCAGTGACATTTAACTTTGTTGAGAAGGTTAATAGAGAACGAAGCCCGACAAGGGCCGCTGAAGGTAGCATTTGCGAAGACGTAACTGTAGTGACATCTAGCTTTGTTAAGAAGATTAATGAAGGCCGAAGCCCGACCAGGGGCCACCAAAGGTGGCTTATGCAAGGGCGTAACCCGAGCTGTTGTAACAATGACTTCTTCTAAGCAGTTAATAGAAAGCGAAGCTCGACCAGGGGTCACCGAAGGTGGTGTGTGCGAGGATGTAGTCCGAGCTGTTGTGACAATTACTTTTTTTAAGTAGTTAATAGAGGGTGTAGCCCGATCAGAGGTCGTAGAGCGAACTGTAGTAGATATTGGTTTTCATAATGTTATTAAATGGCTGAAAATCCTGGAAAAATACTGGAAATGCGCTCTAAACACTCACAGATACTAAATAAACAACAGATCATTAGTTCGGAATCACGAATTACGTCATGCGAAATAGAGAAGAATTTTCAGATAACCCGTGGCGCTATGCGCTACGCTGATTGTACAGAATGGAAGTGTAGAATTTACAGAATTATATAGTTGCAAATAAAAATTCATAATGTTATTAAATGCCTGGAAATCTTAAAAAAACCACTGGAAATTTGCTTTAAACACTAATAGACCCTAGATAACCAAAGAAATGTTAGCTCGAAAGCACGAATTAAATCATACACGTAGAAAAATCTTCAGATCAGGGCCGGCGCCTAATGCGTGGTACGTTTAATGTCAGTTTCGGTTGTCTTAAAGCTTAAAACCTTAAAAAGGTTCCTCTAATCCCCATATTCACTGCTCGACTTTGTAGCAGATCAGAGAGTTCTAGTCTGTGATGTTCAAACAGTCATGCAATTACGGAGAGAGGGCGTGTTTTGTGTTTAGAATGATATTATGTTTCCCTCTAGACGATTTTTAATAAATTTAATCCCAAAATGCTTCTGAATTGAAAGCAGTGCCATCTCAACTATTTAAACGTCCCAAGACCTATAATATGTAATCTCTTGCCGAGCGTCTTCGTACAGTTTGTATTTAAGAAACAATTGAGTTTCAGTGGAGATCAAAAATTGAAAGGTTCACTTGTTTCATACTAAATTCTCGCCATCATTTAAATACTACAACACGGTCTGTAGGGCATCAAATAGCCGAAATTATACAAATTAGGGTGTTTTTAAAGAGTGTAAACATAAAGAAAGTGATTTATCCCATATCAATATAAGCAAACAATAATATGCAAGCAAGTACTGAATGTTATAATCCTCTATTATTCATTTTGTCGCTGAGCATAAAATTTCGACATAGCTATAGTACTTAAAAGAGGAAAAACTTAAACTTCATGGTGGATGCTGCATATAATTCTTTGACACTACTTATACTGCGCATAAACAATTGACGTTGTGGTCACATGTGATTGTTTTGAAAAACGTATAGTATATTGTTAAGGACATTCACAACAGCTTAAATTAATTTAATTTTGTAATATCAACTTTAAAATCCAGTACAACGAGTTGTAACGTATGTTTCATAATATTGTAAAGATAATTCTTTTTTAAGTGCTAGATAATTACGGCAACACTCAATTCATTTGAAAGGGATTTAAAGAAAATTATGTAACAAATTGAAAACTAAAATGTTTGTTGAAAAAACACAGTCAATTTGTTAATTTAAAATTTACGGTATTTTAATGAAGTGGAGAACATTCCATCTAACAAAATAAATACTGTGGGGGTGGCTTTTATTAAAGTCTTATCAGTAGTTCTAATTCATTTTTATGTCCATAGCGTCGCCTATTTTTAAAAAACAATCGCACCATTTGTGGATTATAAACCATCAAATAATTACATTAATGTTTTTACAAACTCTTCAAGAACTTTTTCGCTGATGTGGACAAAGAATACATACAACTTGTCAAAACTGACTTCTGGTGCGCAATTAATAATATAGTAAACAAAAAGTAACCATCAATGGGACATTGTTTAAGGCCAATCTATTTATATCGTTCGGTTAAGATAAACATATTCAAATTAACAAATTGAATGTTGTTGCCATCAATCAAGTGAATCGATTCAATAGTAACGGCACCATTCTTATTATTTATATTTCGTTTTACAAGAAATAGTCAATATAAATAAAATTGGCTCTTCTTTTCCATAAATTCCAGTTAGAAATATTCAAGCATAAAAATATTAAAATAAATTTATATTAAAGGTTGCTGTCCGTTTCGTGTGTCAAAAAACACAAACACAAAAAATCAAGTTCTTTCTTATATAAAATAAATTCAAGAACGTTTACTATTATTTCATAAATTTATAATACCTACATGACAGAAAACACGTGTTGTAATTTTGTAAAGAGCAGGTTTTCAAATTCATTGACCAGATATAACAAGCATGAATGAAGTCACCACGTATCCTTTTTAATGCACCAATTGAAGGAAAAAGAGACGAACGCGAACTAAAAGAGTGTGCAGTATATAATTCATAATCTTCACACAATGTGGTGACACCTGTTAATAAAATCTCCCCAATAAAAACAAATATATTACCCCGTTGTCATAATATATTCAAATTAAATACGTTTTAAAGATATTTAGTGAAACGTAGGTGGTGTCTCGGGAGGGCCCATATCGCGCGCGCGAGCGTGTGTCGGTCTCGAACGCGAATTAAAATAAAAAATAATTTAAAACACGAAATGAAAGTGTCAAATGTAATAAATAACAGGTGAATCTTGTTAATGAGAAAATATTACAACTGAACCAAAATGACGAATGGATTTTTAAAAGGTTGCTGCACTATTGTCCACTCTTTTAAAGAGTTCGGTATTGTATAAAAAAAGCATCTGGTTCGAGTCAGATCAACGTTTAGAGATTATACACTGTATTTTTTGAGTTATTTTAGTACGTAGGTGCGCCTTTTTAGTTTTGACATTAAATTATTTTGTACCATACAGAAAAACATGATGTTAATGTTCAGATTAGCGAAAAGAATTTCTTCATTAGTCCGTACAGATACTATAGACAAATAGACATTTCACGTGTCGTGACATGACATAAACATAGATTTGTAATTTTTCCAAGGACTAAATTCAAATACAAGCCTACGAATTTTTCCATTGTCGTTTTTTAAAATGTATTATTAATTCTTCGGCGTAATTTTATCGCATACCTATATTTGAAATAAAATCAAGCTATTTCCAGTAACGGCGTAAAAAAAAATACTGACAGTGTGAATATACTTTGGAATTTTCACAATATGTCTAATAAGCTTCCTTTAAAATTTTGCTAAGATTCACTAAACCATTTGCTAGAAATAAAATTAAATAAAGTTACAATTAACAAATTCAATAGAAATTCTGTTTTAAGTTGGCAACACCACAGATTGTTTGCAACATGGCTTTGTATAGCATGGAAACAAACCAAATAATAAAATTTGTAAAAGGCTCTTGATCAACTTTTCAAAAAGTTAATAACTAAAAAATATAAATAAATACAAACCGTAACCTTAACATAATTAACTTCAAAATATAAGTATATTTTAAGTTGTCCATACAATATTTCCCAAAAGTAAAAAAAAAATTGAAATTTTAACTTTGAGGAAATTGGTGTGCCTAAGTGGCATGAAATGCATTATTAACACTAAAATATCTAGATATATATATATATATTTAGTCAAGGATTTTTAATATTTATGTTTGTGTAATAAAATTTGCTGGCACTTCGTATCCCATTGCATAAAACGAACTCGTGCGATATTCTGTGTTACAAATTCCTACTGCACAAATAAATATTGAAAACTCTGGATAAAATAAACACTAAATGAGTAAGACTGTATCTCCCTTTCGATATCAAGTGTTAATAATGCATTTCATTTCACTTAGACACACTAATTACCTCAAAGGCGAAATCTCAAGTTTTTTACACTTTCGTCACGTATTTTCCGTACGATAGAGCTCGTTTTTTAAAATATAAAATTCAGAGTGGGCTTTGAATTCACATTTTCACAGTGTAACAACAAACATACAGTAAATTCAGATTTACAACCTGAAAACCACGAATCAGCGCTGTAGAGACCTGCACGAGGCGGGTTTTCTAGTCAGCCCTTTACGTAGCTCAGTTTAAAAATCAAAACCGTTCGGTCTTGTTGAGCTATTGGAACCTGTCGGGTCTGTGGGGCCTCTCCGGCCGTCGGACCCGTACGGCCTTTTGGATTTTTCGATCCTTCGGGTCTATCTATCTGTTTGAATCTCTTGGGCATATCGGACCTCCTAGGCCTGTCTGGTGTTGTCACATCTACAATTTCATTTTGCTCAAATTTCTGGATACATCTTTAAACTGTTGCATGATTTTGTGCATTTTGTTTCTTTCTTTCTCCATATTTGTAATAAGTTTTCACAATAACAATGCGTTGTTTGTTCGTGTAGCGTTCCATAACTAACAATCGCAATGTGTTTTATATGACAGGTCAAATTTCGAATTTGGGATTCAAATCGTGCACTCTTGCTAGGACATCCTATATTTGAAGACTGTTTTTCAAGGATCTGGCGAGACACAGGAATGATGAATTAGCGTTTTTAAGATTTCATCTAAATTTGCACACAGTTGTTTTATTTAACAGTGAAACTCTCAAAAGTCGATTTTTAACGTTGGTAAGTTTTATTTGACTTTCTTTTCGTCGGGCTTGTTTTCCTTGTAGGTTTGTATCCCGTTGCATAACACGAACTCGTGGGATACTCAGTGTCAGAAATTCTTACTGCACGGAAAAGGTTTTCTAGTCGGCTCTTTACGCGGTCCGGGTCGAAGCTCGGTTCGAGTCGGGCCTAAGTTTCGAAATTTATCCGGCTTTTAGGCCGTACGTTCGATCAATCAAGCAGCTCGTTCTTGCTGAGCTGTCGGAGTCTGTCGGATAACTCGGGCCTGTCGAGCCATACGGTTCTGTTGGACTCTTCGGGTCGGCGGACATTCGGGTTTTTTGGACTTTTTGGCCCTTCGAGTCTATCAAGCTTTTTTCGGGCCGCTTCAAGTTTGTCGATCCTGGAAATTTCGGCCCGTGCAGAGTTTTACTGTATCACATGTGATACGTCGTTGGAAAGGAAATAACAAGAGCAGTCTTTTGGTGAAAACAAAATTTAAATCGGCCAACTAAATCAACAGTTACAGCACAAAAGTCTAGCAAGCATTCCGATTGTTTTGGTGCTTATTTCGGATATGAAACAAGTGAATGTAGACATTTTTAATTGAAGAATTTAAATTGAACTGCCAATAGAAAGTCAAAACTTGTTTTTTCTACTTCTCCTTGGTCTCGTCTCTGGGGGTATCCATTTTGTCAGAACTCTTATGGGATCTTCTTTTATTTTACTGAGGACGTGTTCATACCATTTCAATATTTGTGCTTTACTCTTTACTCTTAATCTCACGCAATTTTCCTCTTCTAGGATTTTATCGATTGTAATTATGTCCCAAAAACTAAAATCACAAACTTTGATTTTTTTGAGGTTATTGAAAGAAAAAACTTGAAAAATGTTGTGGATCCAATCTGATAAGCAATAAATGAAAAACCAATTAGTACTTTAGTACATTTTTTTGGAATCACCCTGTATGTATGCATGACCTTATTTGACTTCGATTTTACCTTCATTCATGAATCACATTTTGTAGAATAATTTCTATAAAATCCAGTATCTAGACACCCATGTAAAGTTGTGTAACCGATACTTTTTATTTCTTAGTTTTTATGTTGTAAGTCGTACATGTTATTTGACAGTTGTTTGTTTTTCGATTATGAGGTTGACATTGGTCAGTAAGAAAGTCGTTGAAATTGAGATACAATTTATTGATGAAAAAATCTTAAAGAAAACATTTATCATTTAGTTTAAACTTTTTACTTTCACAAATAATTTAAATTACACATACACAAAAAATTTATATTTGACGCGACAGTTTCAAATTTAATTTTTTCAAAACAAAATCAGTAGTGTAAACATACAAAAAAATGATACCAACAAAAGAAACCAGAAAGTCCTCTTGGTTTAGTTTAACACTGACTTAAAAAAATATTTTTAATGAATGGAGAGAGTTGAGTGCATAAACTATTTTTTACTCGTTTATTAGCAAATGCAAATACCTACACGTTTCTAATAAAAATACCTTTCGAGCAATAAAAAAATGATTAGTTCCAAGAACAATATTTAATTGTCATTGACCTTGATAAATCGCAAATTTAGTAATTAATTAAGAAAAAATAATTTTTTTAGTATCTTCATGCTGTTTTAAGATATTCATAAAAACCCCCTCAAAAACCAAGGAAGAATTTTTTTCTGGTCAAGTTTACGTGGTAAGAGAGATGATATACAAGGTCTATTCCCTGTTAGTTCGTCCGGCCACCCGCGGTGCTGCAATCGCTCTGTCAATCACTGATCACGCCCCTCAATAATTAATCATGCTCGAACAGAGTTATATCCAAGTTATTTATACTCGTTTATTCCGTTTACAGAATGTTTAGTCGCATATCTTGTTGGATATCTTTCAAATTCATCTTTAGAAGGGTTATTATTTTTCATATACTATTTCTTCGGGGCCCCTTTTTTTGTTATTTCTTTTAAATATTACCTATATGTAATATCGAGATCTAAAGTTTGAAATACTGTCCATGGTATACATGTATGTGTGTGTCCTTTTTATGTTATGTAACATTGAAATAATTGACCAGAAAAGTAATGTCGCAGTCACATAGATTTGAAATGACGTCTACTGGATTACAATGTCGATAATCAGACATAAAAGTTGTGAAATTCAATTGGGAAATTAATAAGAGATGTAAGGTGAGGTTAATATTTTTATTTATTTCAAAGAGTGTGTAAATAGTATGTCTACGATATTCATTATGCAAAAATCTATTATTAATCTTTTGTCGTAAAAGAGACTAAAAGGCTATTCCGATCTAAAGATTCTCTTACGTAATTCGTACTTAAGAACTGACAACTGATGGTTATTTAGTGTTTTCGGGACTTTAGAGTATATTTCCAGTGTTTTCACAGATTCTCATTTAATAACTTGAAAACAATTAACTGTAAGTCCTTAAGTAGGATTAGTAACTTTACAAGTTTGTAAACTCTAGACGTGCTTTGTATGCGAACAGTGTAGTGCCTGATGTGACAACTTACTGTAAGCAGCGCGGTGACTAGGCCCTACACAGCTACAGTGATAAATAAGACAAGTGAAACTGACATTTGTTTACCAAACAAGAGATTCTGCCACAGGCGCCAAATACCGTAGCGCCGGTTTATCTCTTGCAGTTTACAAGATTCCTTCAATGTACTTGCTAAGAAAACACTCTGTACATTAGAAAATTGTATTTAAAATATACAGAAATATTTAAAAAATCCACGTGGCCGCAAACGCTATCATAATTGGGCTGACGTCATTTGATACGAACCCTCATCAACTTTTTGTTTTCTGTACTCTTGTCATATTTAAATTAACATTGTTCAAGTGTTGATGATTGGCAATTATTTCTAACTTTTCAATGGTGGTGGTAGCCGAGATGAAATCAAGTCAGGTAAGGTTTCAAGTTTATAGTAAATGTATTTGTTTAAATTTGCGATATAGTTTTCGTTTGTTTTGTCTACCTAACCGTAAACGTATCAAATGACGTCACGCCTCTAATTACCACTTCAACAATTTTCTTCAGTTGTGTTCTAATAAAAATTTTTTATTTTTACTAACTACACAGAGAATTGATACTTTAATAGTGATCGTCAAACGAAATTAATTATAATAATTATTTAACGACAGTTTAAATGAAATCAATCACGTTAAATCAACTCGTTTTTTGAGAACTTAATTCTTTTATCAGATAAAATAAATGAATAATCCATATATGTGAATTGGTTTAGCTAATTAAGTTATAGCTTCCATCAATCAAGAACCAATCCATTCTAACAGAAACCGAACGGTACAATTACTACTAGAACTATTAAACCAATATTAATTTAAATTAGCTAAACCGGTTACAAGTGAGATTGGAATAATTTTGTTTCTTATGATCTAAATGATAATCAGCACTTTTTATTCTAAAAGATGGTATTACCGTTTTGATTGTTTATTTAATCGTTATTGTTTATCAAATAGGAACTTGTTTTCTCTTTCCTAATAGTCTTTGTTATTAATAATTAACATAAACCTTTAATCACGTAATTATTTTCTGACATTCCTTAAACATGTTGGTGTTCGACTGGCAACCTTTTGCGAAATTATGGCAAAATAACGTATTTATAAAAGTTGTTTAATACATTTTATCATTTCGAGTGTATTTCCAACGTTTTTCCTAGAAGTTTCGAACATCTTGAGAGACTTACCAGTCGGAATCCGCGATATTATAAAATGGTAGACTGAAGTATGAGAAATAGTAATGGTCCAAGATTGGATCCCTAGAGTACACCAAAGATTGCTGAGTAATCTACAGCGTTAAGTCCTTTAAGCAAAATAGATTGATTTCAATTTATTAATTATGATCTTAACAGTTTTAATGCAACCTAAACGAAATCAAACAATACTAGTCTACAAAACAGATTAGTAACTGTATGTATGTACATGTATACTGTTGAAGTTACTGGTCGGCAACTCCCTTCCACACTGTATCCTGGCCACCTTACGTTGCAAGACATAATCCCAGATGCAGCGCTGATAGTCCCTGGATTAACCTTTGTTTGTGGGTGCGTAGGCTCCCAGGGACGCCAGTCCCTGTTCCGCTGGGGAGAGGTGCGACTATCGGCGTAAGTGTATGATCCTTGTTCTCCTGAGTGTCAGCTAACCAAACGTGTCCCGAGTCGCGGTGTTAGTAGGTTGACGGTTCCGAAGCCCTTTCCTTGTCACTGCCACCATCTGCTCCAACCGCGGCTACCAAACTCCACCTCCACACCGCACACGTGTAAAAGTGTGGTCCTCAAAGCCAATTATATGCTTAACCTCAAAAAGAACCACATTTTGTAGAGCCAACCATACTTTCTCCAGACGTGTTTATTTCATCATCATCATCTTCAGCAGATGCCAACATTATCCGCAACAGCCAATGCATATCCACCCCTATCAGGTCTCAATATACGATACATGGGCACTTGTCAGCAAAGCACACTTACAATACCTGTGCACTATCAACGCCAATTAACATCTGTGTCGGCAACATGTCCGCCTTTCGACGTATTCATCCACCCCAATACGGGACTTTTTATCACCAGCACTTCCACCAAGGATGCCGATTCCTTCATCTCCAGCCGAATTGCATCTTTTCAACATCGAACGGTCAATTACTGCTTGGAAGCAAACAACTGAAAGCTGTCTTTGCTGCTAAGACCAACAACCCCAAGAGTGACAATTAGCTTCCTCCAAAACAATAATGGAGGACGAAGGCCGAAGGCCGAGACGGTAGTTTACTTTAATTCTCTCAACAAGAATTAATGGCGGACCACCGAAGGCCCTAGACTTAGTGTCGTCTAACTCTCTCAAGAATGTTAATGGACGATAAAAACCGAGCAGAGACCACCGAAGGTGATTCGTGCAAGGCAGTATTGCAATTTAGATCTCTTAACAAGGTCTTTTGCTTTTCTGACTGATATCAGGATCAGGAAATATTTCAGGATTGAATCATCGATTGCTTTTTATTTGTTTGACTGATATCCATGTAATCCATGCAATCGATCTAGGATTTGTCAAACAAACAGAAAGCGATTGGGGAAACGACTCTCGAACAATCCGGACACCAACGATCGTTTTTTACTTTCTCGAGAAATATCCTGTATCTCAGGAACGGCTGGTTCTATCGATTTGGAACTTTTTTTAAATTTTAAATATAGTTTATAAATTACAATTTATTAAATTTCCAGCCTCATTCATTAAATGTTAATGTACACAAAGCTTAATTCTACCCGTGTGTTTAATTGCACCAAAACAATTTTGTGAGCACACTTTTAATAATCACAAAAATCTCTGCTTAATTGAAAATATTAAAGTGCGATACTATCAATAAGGTTTTAATATGCAAAATTTATTCAAAATTAAAATGTTGTTTTTCTAAACCTTTTCCTTGAAAAGTATTCGTTCACTTGAGTCCTGTCACTGTGCATGTCATTGTAACATGTTAACAACTACTAAAGTTTAATAAGAAAAAAAGGCATATACATGCGCATACATTAACAATGAAAAAAAAAAGAGCGAGATAAATAAAAAAGCAAGAAAACGTTTAGTAGTAAACCATTCCCGTAACCAAACTACATACCAATCAACAACCAACACCGCAAATTTGGTTGTTCTACCACCACCGACTAGTAGGTATACCTACTATTTTAAAATTGTGTCGTCTCATCCATCATTTTCTATTCCAGTAATTTTTGTTTGCGTCGCAGAATAGGAAAAATGATTGTAAATGAGTTCTGAATTATAACAGTATACAAGTACAACAGTTCAACCCAAAAAGATGTTCCACCAACACGCGGTTTGTACACATGAATTATTAATACCCATCATGGCACTCTGCTCGTCATTGCCTGTCTGGATGACAGTGTTTTGTTTAGGGTGCGGCACTTGTTCTTGTGATTATGGTTTGGGATTTTTTTTCTCTCTGTGTGTGTATATTATTCTTTTTATTATTATTATTACTACTACTATTTTTTATATGTTAGAAAAATTATAGCAACACTAAAGCGTTTCAAAGTAATTTTATTAGAAATTTACATAATCCATAGGTAGGAAATGAGAATGATTGACATTTTATGAGAATGGAAATGTAAACCCAAATATATGCAAAAATTATTCTGCGATACTATTAGTAATCATCTTGCGGTTAAATTATAATAATGAAGATCGACTTGAATTTCAAATTATTGTTCAAGTTTGGATATTCAAACCACTAAAAATATGATAAAAATAGATTTGCGTTAGCGTTTCTTCTTTTCTTTTATTATAGTCAATTTGCATATACTTAAAACGATCTGGTAGCTGTTTTAGGCAGTTTATTACCAAAAGTATAAATTGCAAAATGAGCAAAACATCGTATACATTATTTATATCGATACTTAAAATTTCAAGAATTTATCGTATTTTTACTTTCATTATCAATTTATCATTGGAGCTTCTCTTCTGGTTCGTGTCATAATTCGTTCATTTGTAATATGTTTTAAAATCGAAATGAAATCTTAATTAGGTGGTATGCCTACTTGATATTTTCAAGATAATGTAGTTATAGACGCGTAACATTTATAAAACACAATGAACAAAACAGACAAATATAGAGGCAATACAATCCGAGTTAATTCTTACAGAAGACAATGTTTCGGAAATGGGGCAACATAAACAAATAATAATTGAAAGGCAAGAAAAACTAATTGTTAAGAATGCGTTTAGTCAAGTTATTAAATTAAGAGATACTTTTTTTGTCCAAAAGAAAATTGAAGAACCAATTGCTGAAAACAAACCAACAAACCAACAAGGTTTAATGTATCCTTCGCAACTATGTCATAGCCGTAATACACGATGATAAATTACATGTATTTTTCATGAATTTATTGACAAAATTCGAATTTGACCGTGTATTGCGGCCATGTATTTCTACATGAATTTTTACATGCAAAATTTGATGAATAGAACATGTTCTATTTGTCATTTACGTGAATTTCTGGTAATTTATAGTGATTTTGGTAGCTGCTGTTGGTAATGGTACAATAAGGTTGGTGGTGACCGAGGCTTCGTGCGTGCGTAATAGCACTCTTTCAAACTTAATTCTGTTTTGGTTTTGTATTAGTTTATCCGACTGATCTATTCATTATAAATTAATAATTACTATATGATTATATTACAAATTTAAAAACACAATATACCTAGCAGATTATTTGGAAATAAAGGTTAACGAGGTTAAACTACAGTAAATAAAGTGAAATTAGTTAGTTTCAACAGGTTTTAACGCCATATCTAGGGATTTCTTCTTGGTGTCACCAACTACCAACTGTATCTGTCGTGCTATCTCCATTTGATATTTATTGGATATTACGGTACATTTGAATGTGTATTGCGTTCAGTTTTACATCAATTTCTACATGTAATATTTCATGCATTTTACATGTAAAAATTTGAACGTGTATTACGGGTTTCAGAAATCAAACGACATCAAACGACCGCTGCGCTGGCTGTATCAGCTGTGATTACACAAACGTCAAGAACAAAGACCTTTTGCTACACTGGTCAAACAAACTAAAGGTGCACTTGCAAACTTGCAATTTAACTAAAAAGTTGCAATGCGATTATTAAAAATTTGCATTGTCGCAGACAAAGGTATTAAACAAAAAAAGCAATGCAAAAATCGAGCATTTGAAACAAAATATATATTGCCTTGATCACACGAAAGCATGCCAAAAAGACATCTTTGAACTTCATACGTATTTGCTTGTAAAGAAATTTGCAAGTGAGGCAGTCTAGAAATTTATTACGAGCCGGCAGCTGCTTGCGTTTGTGCAAATGTAATCAGTTTTAGATACTTACTCTTAAGAAGTTTAAATATAATGATTATAGATTTTCTGTTCATCAATCTTTTCTAGTTTAACTCGTCGTAGCTTGAACCGTGTAGAAATTACGGGTCATCAGATATTCTTCTCAAAACAAAACAGGTAGAAAGGAGTTGGAGCTTTACCAAAAATGGCCAGCAAGCTGAAGTGTTGAGAAATGACGATAAAGCAAAGCAAGCTTTTCAAATACTTGATACGATAACATCAAGGTATGAAGAATTATTCTACAAAGACAAAGACGCGATACCAAATTGTAATTACCTACGTCACAACAGGAAAAGTACCAACAAAGAATTGTATTCATCGATCAGCAGAAAGACGAGATCCTCGACGTTCACCGCATACAGCAAACGAAGATTACCAATACTGTCAATTTCAGAAAGAGGGCTCTAGATCGAGTTATGAAATCTTTAAAATTATTTTACAAACATCAATATGAATTTGAAAATTCCAAAAATATAAAAATAAGTATCGACTACTAGTTCACCAAAATATTGGAAAAGTAGTTTTAATAACAAACGTATGTACCAGAAATAAAATTATTACAATGCAACAAGCCTCAATGTTTATACTAGAGCATTAGGGCTGTTTTTGCGCACTAGCACTTTCGTTATCAGACTATGTTGAAATCTCTCTGGAAGGTTACGAAGGCATGAAGACTAGAAGACAAATTTTAACTTTTGATGAATCGCCCCGTTACTAAACAAATTATAACCATAAATCCTCAGTTTTCTTTGTTTTCTAAACGAATTTCACTGGAATTCTTGCTTGTGGTGCTATTGAAAGTGGAGGATTGTATTGAATGAATGAAACAGGAGATTCTTCGTTTTGGCTGTTGTATGGTATTGAACTCTGAACACCAACATCTATTTGACTTACTGAGATACATCTTCAAAGTTGCATTTTCATGAATGTGTATCTCTAATTGCAATATCTTGGTCAAGAAGTATTTCTATCACGGGATAAAAAATAAAATGTTCTAATTGGTATGTTTGGAAATAGTTTTTATGTCGTACAATGTTTTAACAACTTCCCAACTTAAGCAAGTGATCCAAAATTATTGATGATAATTTGAATTTCCCGCGTTAACATTCTAGTGATTTTCGTAGCTTAGAGTTGGCGGTATGCTAGCTGTCATTTAACCAGCCAATGGCGTGTGTGTTGTCATGACAATGTTAATCGAGAATGTAGTGCTACCAACTTTCAATTATATTTTTGTATTGCGGAAAATTCAAACGGTGATCAATCATTTGAACCGAATTAAATAGTTCGCTCTGATATTTTATGTTTTTAATAAGATAAAATCATGAAATGGGTTTTCAAATTCTCTGTACATTACAACAATGCTTTTTTAACATCTAGATGGACATCAAGGATAAATTTAAATTATTTATGATTCGATTTTACCTATCAATCTGGGATGGTTTTAACCTTATACTAAGTAAAAATGCGCTCTCCCTTATTGCAAGTTCCGTTAATCGTTATCTCAATGCTATAACTTTATATATTTTCTAATAATGACTCCTTTTTTTGTGTTATAACACTCAATTTGTTTCTAGCTTATACACTCACACGCTAATACTACAGAATACAGTTAAAGTAAAAAATAAAAAAATGCGAGAAATTACATTATAATCGAGTTAATCAAAATTTCATAGTTTGAAAGAGATATAAATAGCATCAAAAATCAAAAGTCATTATTAGAATGTTCAAGACGTTCGTCATGGTATTATATTCAGGAAGTCACCTTGGTAAATATTTTGGTGTAATTTATCATTGAGATTTCTGTTAAACTTCAAACGAGAAGAAAAAATTGTATTACTGACAGACAGCTCATACTATCATTAATTTCTTTATTAAATTTAAAAATTGTTTAGTAATAACAATAATAACAATAATAATAATAATAGCAGTAAAAGTATCTAACTGTTAATTTCCACTGAATTTGTTTTCCCGCAAACACAAATACCATCAACAACTTTCAATTATTGCTCCCTCTAGATTGCACGGTTTACACTGTTATACCGGGGTACTTACTTTTAGATGCGTATTACTTCCTGTTATTACTGCGTTACGTGATCTTTGGCAAAACACTGTCCAAGTTGTAGCTACTGCTACTAAAGCAGCATAACATTTGCTTATATAGAACTTTCATTGCTAATACCATTGGTGTATGCAACGTAAATCAAAATTAATTTTGTGTTTTCTCTATTAGGACAAATACACGATTTATTATCATCATGATCATGGTTCTTTCTAAAAATATAAAATAATTAAATTTTTAATGCTCGTTTTTTATATACTTTATAACCAATCTAAATTAACAACAAAACAAAACCATAAACTTGTAACTTATTCGGCGTCCCCCGGCGTATACCAAAATTTAAAGGAGTGTTTAATCCAAAAAAATTCAAATATTTAGCTTCCGAGTGTGCTACTAGTCATAGTTAAATAATATATGTTCAAAGTGGACAGAAACTAAACATACATAGTATTAAATTTCATAAATGAACGCTACTAAGCTCTTCTTTGGCCAATAAAGCTTGGTTTTTAGTCGCAGTGTGGCGTATGTTAGTGTGATATCCTGCAGTTAGGCTACCTAACTAAGAGGGCTCCTTGCAGCGACCGGAGCATTAACTGTGCCTCCTGCTGATGTGCATCAATCAATGGAATCGTTCGTACTTTTTAAAACAAGGACTAAACTCTGTTCTTGTTATATTTTGAATTTTAGTTTCTTGTTGTTTGGCTACGATTCGAACATCTAGCAAATAAACAATAATACTGTTTGAATTACATCAGTAATAATAGTATTCTCTTGTTAATGCTTCAGTTAACTTGCACATTTTCATTTTTTCTTTCCTCTTGTAATTAATCTTCATTTGCTTTTGTAATCTTTCAGATTCTTCTAGTGCTTTATTGCTGGTTTTTATAAAATTACCAGACGAATTTTAGGATTCCAAAACAATAATTTATTTAAAGTTAGTCTGTTTTAATATTTGATGATGAAACTGTAATATAAGTGATCAGTGCTACACAGTATCTCTTAACTAGTAAAATATCTTGGCGAAAACTACATCAATCAAAATTATTTATGCCTCCTCCTGAGCAAAACGTTTTAACAACGTTAATGTCGTGAACACGCGATTAAGTTACGTTGTGGTTTTTGCAACGTTGCGTTGTGGACCGATCAGAAAACTGTTACATCTTTGTGCTTAAACAAAGAAAACCTAAGAGAATATCAACTTCGATATGTTACAGTTATAAACTTCGACTTCTGTGTAAGGTATGTACAGCTCCAAAGTTTTAACAAGTAACATAGTGACAGATTACGTCATTTGTAAAATTTGTCTTCTTCAATTCAGGCTAGAGGCAGAACACCAATATTTTATTATTACACACAATAACTAGTGAGAAAGTTAAACAAACCTAATAAAATCTAGTGATAATAAATGATGGGAAAATAGGATTAATTATAATTAAATTACATTGACATTGAAGTGATACTATAGTTCAGACAGCTTGTAATAAATCTTATCAACCTCGTACTTTGCGCTCATTCTTTAATGTCCTTCAGAAATGCTAACGTGGTACCATTGCTCACGATGAACAATGCAAGACTACACTTTAAAGATCTTATGCAAATGTAGACAAATCTAACTAGATAGTATAAACAATTAATAAATACCAGTTCGATCTGAGTAACTGTCTTATCTTCATATTATAAATAACAAATCTCGAAAATCTAATAATGCTAAGGTAATAGTAAACACATAGCTCTCTCTAACTAAACTACCTTATCATGATATTATAAATAATAAAGCTTGGAAACTCACGAATGCTAAGAATAAACACAATTTTTTGACTAAACTGCCTTATCTTGGTATTATGAACAACGAAGCTAAGAAATTTACTAATGCTAAAGATAAACCCACAGTTTGCTGATTAGACTGTCCTCTTTTAGTATGGTAAATAACAAATCTTGAAAATGTAATAATGGTAATGATAAACACACAGCTCTCTCTAACTAAACTGCCTTATCGTGATATTATAAATAACGAAGCTTGTAAATCCATAATTGCTAACAATAAACACCCAGTTCTCTGACTAAATGACCTTATCTTGATGTTATAAACAATAAATCTTGCAAAAAAATAAATACACAGTTCTCTGAATAAACTACCTCATCTTAGTAGTATACAAGGACGGCGTAACCGGCAGGGCAAGTGTGCAGTTGCCCAATAGCAGCTAAACCTTTGGCGCAGCCGACATTTAAAACCAACAAAAACTCGCTCCCATCAGGGGCCACCAAGGGTGGTCCGTTCGAGGGCATAGTCCAAGACGTAGTGACATTTAACCTCTTAAGTGGGCTAATGGAGAGCTAAGTGCGACTAGCCGCCACCAAAAGTGGCCTGTTCAAGGGCATAGCCCAAAACGTAGTGACATTTAGTTCTGTTAAGAAGTTTAATGAAGGGCAAAGCTCAATTAGGGACCACCTCGTAGCCCGAAACATAGTGACATATGTCTCTGTCGAGAAGATTAATGGAGGGCGAAGGCCGAGCCGTAATGACAATTAGCTCTCTTATGGAGATTAATGGAGGGCAAAGCCTGATTATGCACCATCGCACAACTGGAAGGTTAGTGGAGGGCGAAACCCGAGACGTAGTGACATTTAGCTCTATTAGGGTCAATGAAGGACTAAGTACAACTAGGGGGCACCAAAGGTGGCATGTGCAAGGGCGTAGTCCAAGAGGTAGTGGCATTTTAGTTCTTCTAACACGGTTAATGGAGGGTGAAGCCCGACCAGATACCGTCAACTAGCCCAAATCGTACTGACATACGGCTCTCTCTCGAGAAGGTTTTATGGAGGGCGAAGCCAGAGCCGTAAAGACAATTAGCTTTCTTACGCAGGTTAATGGAGAGCAAAGTCCGACTAGGGACCACCGTATAAACTGAATCGTAGTGACATATGGCTTTGTTAAAAAGCATGGAAACCTGTGCGAGGGCGTAGCCCAAGACGTAGTCACATTTAGCTCTGTTCAAAAGGTTAATGGATGGCGAAATCCTACAACGGCCACCGAAGGTAGTCAATGCATTGGCATAATTCGTGCCGTAGTGACAATTAGTTTTCTCAAGCAGTTTAATGGTGGGAACAGCCCGACCAGAGACCACCTTGTAGCTCGAATGTAGTAACATATGGCTATGTCGAGAAGGTTAATGAAGGTCGAGGACCGAAACATAGTGACATCTTGCTCTGTTAAAAAGGTAAGTAGAGAGCAAAGTCCCACAGTGACTACCAAAGGTCGCCCGTGCGGGGGTGTGACCCAAGTTGTAGTGACAAATAGCTCTCTTAAGCAGCAGAAACCACCCTGTCGCCGGAATCGTAGTGAGACATGGCTCTGTCGAGAAGGTTAGTAGAGAGCGAAACCCAAGACGTAGTGACATCTTGTTTAGTTAAGAAGGTTAGTAGAGGGAAAAGTCCCACAGGGGTCACCAAAAGTGGCCCATGCGTCGGTGTAGCCCGAGCCGTAGTGATAATTAGCTCTCTTAAGCAATTCAATGGAGGGCAAAGCCTGAGCAGAGATCACTTCGTAGTTCAAATGGTAGTGACATATGGCTCTGTCGAGAAGGTTAATGGAGGGCGAAGTCTGAGAGGTAGTGACACTTTGCTGTATTAAGAAGGTTAATTGAGCGCAAAATTCCATAGAAGCCACTACAATGTGGTCCGTGCGGGGTGTAGCTCAAGCTGTAGTGGCAATTAGCTCTTTTAAATAGCTTAATGAAGGGCAAAGTTCGACTAGAGATCACCTCGTAGTCCGAATCGTAGTAACATATGGCTCTGTCGAAAAGATTAATGGAGGCTGAAGCTTGCAACGTAGTAACATCTTGCTTTGTTCTTTGTTAAGAAGGTTAATAGAGGACAAAACCTCAGGGCCACCAAAGGTGGCCCGTGAGTAGACGTGGCTCGAGCCGTGGTGACATATAGCTCTATTAAAAAGGTTAATGAAGACAAACAGAGAGAGAGAGAGAGAGAGAGAGAGAGAGAGAGAGAGAGAGAGAGAGATATAAAGAGAGCGTTGAAACCTTAAGAGATTCTGCCATAGGCACCGATTCTGATCTGAAGATTGCTTTACGTCTATAATATAATTTGTTCTTTCGAACTAGTGTTCGTTTGGTTATCTAGTGTCTACGAGTGTTTAGAGCAAACCCCGCATTTTTATAAGTTCCTGATTTCAATTGGCAATTTTATAATCTTCAACTTAATAATTCTGCAAATTCTAGACGTATTTTCTGTACAATCATCGAAGCGCGTAGCGCCACGGATTATTTGAAGAGTCTTCTGTATTTCAAACGGCATGACGTAATTCCTAGTTTTGAACTAATAATCTGTTTGTTGTTTAGTATCTACGAGTGTTTAGAGCAGATTTCCAACGTTGTTTTAAGGAATCTTAGGCATTTAATAACATTATGAAACCCCACATCTATAAACCCTTTGTTTGTAGCTTTATAATTTTGTGAATTTTAGACGTACTTTTTGCATGATTAGTGTAGCGCCACGGATTACCTCAAGTTTTTCTTACGTTTCGAACTAGTAAGCTGTTGGTTATTCCAGCGTTCCCCCCACCCCAGAATCTTAGGACATCATTGATAACATGAAAACTCATATCGGTAAGTTCCTAAGCACTTTTTGTACGATCTTCGTAGTACCACAAGTTTTTCAAAGCAGGAGCGACACAAATGAAACAGTTAGCCATAGGCACCGTGGGGACTAGGCACTGTACAGTGGCGAATAAGACAAGTGAGTCTGATATTAGACGCACCACGCACCACCCTGCTTACCACACGAAGGGGCCTTTAGAAATGTAAACTTATACTTTCTACGAATCGACTCTTTTACTTTCGAATAAACTAGAAAGTCTTATAGCCACTGTCGGTTTCTCAAAAAATATTCAAACTAAAACATATGTAAGTACCAATTTTTCTACAATTTTTGTGGTTAATTAACTGGATTTAAGGCCATAATTATTAAATTTAAAAAATACATACTTTAATAAGTTGTAAGTCACATAAATAGGGTCTACATAGCCGGCAGGGTGAGAGAGCAGCCGAATTTAAAACCAGTAAAAACCTTTTACTGATTTTACATGACATAGAAATAAGAGGAGTATGGGCCCACCGCAGGGCTGCGAGGGCGTAGTTCAGCTAGAAGTCGTTGCATTTTTGATGGAAATTGACTAATTACGATTGTGTATGGTGACAGAACCTGGAGTCAAGTAGAATCTTGTTTTTTACTTTTAGGGCCGATTTAATTCGATTAATGGTCGTAAGCCCGCCCATAAATCAAGTACGGTTTTTGATCTGCATTTCTACAATGTGTAATAGATAAGTCTGTCTTTCTAGTTGATACCCTAAATATAGAAAAAAACTGGCTTGATGAAAAGAAAAATGTATCAGCAACATTATCAACAGAAGAAAACTGAGGAATCTTAATTTAAATAGTTGCTGCAAGACGGTGTTCCCTTATAGACTGAAAAATATTATCTTAAAACATTTAAACTCTTCAAATAAACTTAGAATGTATAAATAAAATAAAAGAAGCTAATTTACATTGAAAGAATGACACACCGTCGATGTACTACATGTAATGATGCAACCATAAAACATATGAAGGATGCAATAATATAAACTTTAACTAGTCATGTTTTAATAGTTTAAAAGCTTTTCAGCGCACGATTCGCAACCTCTTTAATAAGTCAATAAATAAAAAATAATATCAAATTAGTTCTGAGCAATTGTAATCATAATAATTACAAACAATTTAATGTTGGTACTAAAAGCCTAATTTATAATAGGTGTTGTTAAAAATTAAATTTGGTATATTAAATAAAACGGCGCGGTTTAATGTATCAATCAAGTTAATTTTTATTTAAATTCGACATACACAATATGCATCACGATTAAACTGTTCTAATCGACTTGTATGCAAAAGTGTAAAAATCTTCTGTCTTAGTTGCCTTTTGCGTTTTTATTTTCTTTTCATTTTGGTCTTATCCGATTTCTGCGTATATTTGCTTTTAAACGGTTGCAAATTAAACTAACTATTCCGCAAAAAAAGTCTACATGAAAGTATGCTATATATTTCTGGCGAAAGCAAGTAAATTCTAGACCAATAAAAACAAAACTATTGCGATGACAGATAACAATATCCTAGTATACCTTTCAAATCACTAACATTAGTTTACAGTTTAAAAAGCGAACACTAAATGATATTAAAATAAAAGCTAACGCAGACAAGAACAAGGTGAAACTCTGCTTGATGACAGAATGTAAGTGATTAGAGACTTTTTCAATCTTGTCAAACGTCATGTCAAATCAAAACATGTAGGCGAAAACAAAAAAATTAATTCCCTTCTCTACTTATTCATTTTCATACGAAAATTCTTTGTCTGAAGTTTTTTTATTTAACTGCAAAAATTTGCCGAACTCTAGTTTGATTGATGATGATTTTAAATATCCAGAATTTTCAAGTTGTGGAATTGATATTTCAAGAGCTCAAGCTCAATTCTTGTAAGGTTTCCGTACCTGACAATGAAATGATACGAATAAACTAAACCCTTTAGGAATTCTCCTTAAAATCCAAAGGGGTAATTACTGAAGGACTACACCTGACCTTCACAAACGTTTTAACTAGCGCAGAAAGCTACAAGAAAGGAAACTAGCGAAGACTCACACAATACAAAACCACCAACAAATTAGTGGTTGAAACCAACGGTCATTCTGTAGCGAGATTCATTGGTAGAATGAATGTCAAACTGTATCAGGATCGACTTAGACTGCAAGGTAGACTCAAAAATATAATTGACGATTGTCGACCTTTTTTATACTTTTTCTAATTCGATTTGAGATTTCTACATAATTATTTGATAAAAATAGAATTTTTACATCGGATAATAAGAAATGTGTTTCAAAATTGATCACCTGAGTGACCAGAATTCCAGCATGTTTCAATTTTCCTGTAGGCAACGCAATAAATACAATTTAAATAAAATAAATTTCCAACTTTAAACTTCAATCGTCTATTTGACTACAAACTAAGAAATACCAAGTTCGAAACCTGGAGTAAGTTTAATAAAAGAAATCCTGCAGATTTCCTGAGATAAAGTTCATCGATTTGACATGAGATTAGATGATTTACAAGTGTTTTGTTTTTTCTCTGCTTGTATTATAATCTGTGAGCGTTACTACATTGAAACCGCTTAAAATAATTTTTCTGTTATTTTAATAAGGACAGCCGTTGAAGAAGAACGCTATCTGCAGCTAATTTTCTAGATTAAGTAACAAAAAAAAACTGAGCAAATAGGCAAAGTTTTATTTTGCATATAAATGCATATTTGCCCAATAGATGCATATTTTACGGAATTTATGGAATTTTTCCTATTTATTTCTTTATGGCGTTTAGTATGTAGATATCGGAAAATTCTGCACGACTAAATATCTCGATTTGGGTTGTATCTTATTTTTATTTTAAGTTCTATATAAGTTACAAACTAAGTGACTTGCCCTTCCCTTGCAAGATTTCCTTAAGAGGCTTTTCAATTCAATGGCATAGCAACGTTCTGCTTCGGACTTAATGTTTGGGGGACCACAAACTGTGGGATTCTTATATGCACCATTGGTTATATTGAGGAGTATATGCAGCTTATGTGTTAACAATTGGGAACAGATATCTGAAATATCAAGTTTCTGCAGTGAGTCGTTGACTGTACCTGCAGGAAAGTTCCCACATTTCGAAAAATTTATTTGTACGAAAGCCCTGTAGGGTCAATGTAAAATATTTCTTAATTGGGAATTCTCAGTTGCCAAATGGGAATTTCGAAGTGATAACTCAAAATTTCCAGATAGCAATTGAAAATCTCCAAATAACAACTGGAAAACTCCAGATGATAGATACAAAAGCACTGAAGGGCCAAAACAGATTTCTACTTGATAACTTGGAATTTCCAGATGACAACTAGAAAATTGAAATTGCCATTTGGAAATCTCAGGAGAGAGAAAATGTAAAAGTTTCCAGTTTTCATTTGGACATTTTCAGTTAAAAAAAATGTTTATTAGCTTTTCATAGTTTTTGTAGAAATCTTCAAATGGCAACTGCAAATTTCTAAATGATAACTGGAAATCTCCACCTGCCATATGAAAATTTCAGTTGTTATCTGACAACTTCTATTTGTTATCTGGAAATTTCCAGTTGCCATGTGAAAGCTTCCTATTAGAGAATATTGGATATTCTCAGTAGTTATTTCAACCTATCATCTGGAGATTTGCAGTTGTCATTCGAAGATTTTCAGTTGTCATCTGGACGTTCCCAGTTAAAGAAACATTTACATTTACCTTTTCAATTCTTATCTGGAAACTTTCAGTTATCATTTGGAAACTTCCTACTAGAGAATATTGGAAACTTTCAATTGTCATTTCTAGCTATCTACAAAAGCCCCGAAAGGCTAGATAACGACCTACGAAAACCCCGTAGAGGCAATCTAGAATTTTTTTAACTGGAAATATGCAGATGGAAAAAGGAAATTTTCAACTGATAACTGGGAATTTCCAGATAACTAAAAATTACCTACGAAAACTCCGATGTGCCAACGTAGATTTTCTTTTACCTGGAAAATCCGAGTTGACAACTGCAAAATTGCACTCACAAGAAAATTTCCGTTGGCCCTCCGGGGCTTTCATAGGTAATTTTCAGTTGTCATCTGGATGTTCCCAGTTAAAGAAACATTTACATTTACCTTTTCAATTCTTATCTG
>VTPC01090355.1:226393-300652 GCA_011009095.1 Ignelater luminosus
GTTCCCAGTTAAAGAAACATTTACATTTACCTTTTCAATTCTTATCTGAAAACTTTCAGTTATCATTTGGAAACCTCCTACAAGAGAATATTGAAAATTTCCAATTGCCATTTCCAGCTAATTACAAAAGCCCCGAAGGGCCAACGTAGATTTTCTTTTAACTGGAAATCTCAAGATGACAACAATTGCAATTGCAAATTGCAATTACAAGAAAATCTCAGTTGGTTCTTCGGGACTTTTATAGATAATTTCCACCTGTTATTTGGATATTTCTCGTTACCGTTCGGAAACTTCCTGTTAGAAAATTTTCGAAATTTACAGTTGTTTTCACCTATTGTCTGAAGATTTCAGTTGTATCTGGAAGTGTCCAGTTATTTGTTAAGAATTCCCAATTAAAAACAAATTTTATATTGGCCCTTCGGGGCTTTTGTGAATAGGAGGAAATGATGTTTCCAATTGACATTTCCACCTATTTAAGAAAATCCTGAAGGGCCAATGTAAAATTTCTTTTATCTGGAAATCTCCTAACTGCGCCTGCAAAGTTTCAAATGAATACTAGAACTATTCACTCGTCATATGAAAATACCAGTTGTTATCTGAAAATTTCTAGTTAGAAGAAAATTTACATTAGACCTTCGGATCTTTCATAGTTAATTTCCAGCTTTTACCTGAAAACTTCTAGTTGTTTTCTGGAGACTTTCAGTTACACTACTAGAGAATATTGGAAATTTCCAATTGTCATTTTCACTTATCTAAGAAAGCCCCAAAGGGCCAATACAATTTTTTTAATTGGAAATCTAACTGCAGCTGCAGATTCTTAAATGTTACCTGGAAATCTCCACTCGTCATGAAAATTCCAGTTATTATCTGGAAATTCCCCGTTGTTATCTGGCAACTTCTAATTGTTTTTGGAAAAGTTGTCTGGAGATTTCCAGTTTTATCTGGAAATGCCTAGTTATCAGTTGGAGATATCCATCTGGAAATTTCTAGTTAGAAGAAAATGTACATTGACGCTAAGGGGCTTTCACAGGTAATTTCCAGTTTCTATCTGAAAATTTCTAGTTGTTTTCGGAAAATTTTCCATTACCATTTGGAAACTTTTTATTAGAAAATATTGGAATTTCCAGTTGCTATTCCCACCAATCACCTGGAAATTCTAAGTTGTCATGTGGAGATTTTCAGTTGTAAACTGAAAATGTTCAGTTATCAGTTGGAAATTCTCAGTTAAAAAAGAATCTACATTGGCCCTTCGGGGTTTTGGTGGATAGGTGGAAATAACAATTGAAAATTTCGAATATTTTCTAGTAGAAGGTTTACAAATGGTAACTAGAAAATTCCAGAAAACTAAGATTTCCACGTGACAAGTGGAAATTTCTACTTATGATTTAGAAAATTGCAGTTGCCATTTGAGAATTTCTATTTGCCATCTGAAAATCTCCAGTTAAAAAGAATTTTTCATTGGCTCCTCAGGGCTTTTGTAGACTTGCTCGTGAAAGATGTGGCGGGATTTTCTTAAATGTGGGAAAAATGCAGGAAGATCTAAATAAATTTTTATCTTCCTTCTATCACATCGTGTGAAGTATTCAATAGAAGACACAATTTTACCGCCGAAAACGTAGAAAAATACTTAGGATGCAATTTTAACAAGATGTAATTAATTATCTATTAAGGTAATTGTTATGTTAGCAATATCAAGTATAAAAACATAGAGATTATGCATAACCGTTTGTATTATTTATAATCTTCCAAAATAGAAAATTGTTAAGCTTAAAGGTTTACATACTTAGATTTTTATAAGTATATCTTGTCTACATATTTGACGATTTTTAGTGAATTGATTTTTAATGAAAGTCGGATAATGTCAGTGCCGGTGCTAAGTTATTTGGAGCTCCATGTGGTAATCAAATGTCGGTTTCACTTGTCTTATTCACCACTGTGCAGTACGTTGACGTATTTGCACGTTCTTGTGCCGGTTCTGCTTTCAATAATCAATGGCACTACAGTGAAAGCACAAAAAGTAGATTTAGAATTTACAAACTTTAAAGTTGCTGATCTTACTCAGAGACTTACAGTTTTGGGTTTTCATGTTATTAAATGTCCGAGAGCTACAAGAAAAACGCTGAATATTCTGGGAAAAACGCTGGAAATTATTCTAAACACTCCTAGGCACTAAATAACCAACAGATTTCTTGTTTGGAATTAAGAATTACATGCCATAAGAAAGGCAGAAAGATATTTAGATAATCTGTGGTGCTGCGCTGATTGCACAAAAAGATAACTTAGAATTTACAGAATTCTAAAGTTGCAAATCTTTTACAAGTCATAAGGGGGACGTTTAGAGATTGCTGTAGGTTTATTTTATTAGCTATCCTCTCTCTACTACTTATAATTTTATTTAGGCAGAAATAAAAGTGTCATGATTTTCCATAAGATCTATAAGTTGTATACGTCGTGTTTCAAAATTATGGAACCGCTTTAAAAAACTACTAAAGAGCCGGACATGTCGCCAGAAACAGTAATAAATGAAAAAAATCAGACTTGGGAGTTATGCCCAGCTCTGGCTATTATTAATTAATAATATTATTAAATGTCTGGTAATTCTGAAAAGACCCGTGAGAATTAGGGAAAAACGCTGGAAATATACTTTTGACACTCGAAGACACTAAATAACCAACGAGTTATTAGTCCTTAAGTACGAATTACGTCATACCATTTGAGACGTAGGAGAAACTTTAGAGATGGAAACTTCTTGACAAGTAATGCAAAATATTTAAAGTAACTACGTCTTTATTTTTTACAGAATAAATTATCAAATACGTAATTCTTTTATGACACGTTTGCCAAGAGTGAAATTTCGACAGAACCGAACAAAATAATAGAAATACTGATATGGTAGACTATCATGATAATAAAAGTACGATGCATTTTTAATTTGATTTTTCTAATGCAACTGTAACATTTTATTGCTTTATAAGAAAAAAAGAGATTGTTTTTATTATCGTTTCAGTAGTTCTGGACCGTTACATCTAAAACGTTCTGCGTAAATATAACAAAGAGGTCACGCATAATTTTATTCGAATACCTAATTGATTTTACGTACTACATACTTAGTTGTGATACGTTATCAATAAATAATAAAATGTATTTATAATTACATTAGTTGTGTAATTTGTTCAAGGTATTTTAGCATATTAGAACTTTTTTTTACGTACAATAAAACTTTCTTATTATTACTACGATTTGAATTTACTTAAGTTGCGTGCAGACAGCTCTTTTGGTAGAAATGCATAATTTGTAATAATTATGTTAGTAAAAAATGAATATGTGATAACATTTGTAAGACCTTGTATATAATATAGAAATTGTCCGGATCTTTGACTTTTCCACGTTAACCTATTCACGATTGGCCATAGGCCTACGTAGAATTACCGATAACGAAACAACAATATCTTTCCTAAACGCGGTGAAATTGCGGAAAGCTCTAAACATTTTAAGAATTGTAACAAAGTGATAAATGCACACACGTGCAATTAGAACATTTAAATAAATCGAAACACGTAAAGGATGTAGTATTCTTCAATTACAAATCTTTTTTTCTTTTAGTATTAATTAAGATGCGTGACGTCAGATTTGTGAGCTGGGCCGCCCGCGATCATCATTGTGATGCAGAGTGGGTCTGTTAGCGCGTGTCGGCCCGCCTTGGCTGGGTGCGGCCGACTATAAGTACTACTAATACCTTACATCGCTCGTTTAACCAAGCTTTATGAATTTATATGTACCTCTTCAGGTTATTCGATGACTTTTAGTTATTGTGTTTAGAAATTATTTGTGTACGTTATATAAGACTTCTTTTGATTCAAAAGTTATAGAGAGAAGCGAAGAGAAGAAAAAAACCGAAGGTTGGATTCCCGTTTACGAAACACTGAACTTATACTTTATTTTCTGGTTGGTTTATAGGTACTATATGCCTACGTTAACTTGGAAAGAATAGGATGAATTAGGTGGAATTTATTAATACCCATCTTTTAGAATCTACATAGTACTAACAAGTGGGTGGTGGGATTTGTTATTTTCTTGTTTTTTTAATTTTGATGTGATCGTGGAAGTTAATATACTGCATTTATCTCATAATTAAAGAATCTGTCTCTGAGTTAACCTTTAATAAAATTCTTCTTCTGTGAGCTTTGTTACAATCCATTTTACCTCTTTTAGTCTTTTTTTGTGATCTTAACAAGCCTTTCTCATCAGTTCAAAATAATAATGCAGATTATAAACAGATTCTATATTTAGTAAAGTCTCTATCTCTTCTTTAGCCACAGATTCTAGCTATCAAAAAAAGATAGTCTAATCCATTTCTAAATCAACCATCATCAAATAATACTTGATAGCAGTATCTTTGCCATAAATCTCAGTAAGAAAACCCTGTTTAGGTACAGGGTGAGTCCGTTAAGTCTGTTATGCTTTCTATTTGGTTCGGCTTTATAGCAACTTTTCTCAGAATAATGCAAAGGAAGGTACAGAAAATCAGATCTAAATTCTTCTAGAAGATATAAACAAAATGAAAGATTTTATACTTTCATCTGTTTCAAAACCTAGCTTGTTGTTAAAACTAAAGGGAAGTCCACATTCGATATAATGAAGGAGATCAGTTAAGCATGAGGCTTATCCCAATTTTAGAACAATGTTGACCGCGGATTGAATTACCAATCAGATCAATTTTATTAAACTATCTTTCTCAATTTTCAGTTATTCATCGTAGAAACAATCATATGTATAGCGTTATTAATTTGATGACTTTTTTCAAACTTACCAGAACGGTAACTAACTTCTTCAATGTCCTCATCATCAAACTTCACTGTTGATCCAACTGTTTTTCGCCTGTAACGACCTGTCTATCGGAAGGGATCATCTCTGTAAGCCTCCTAAATTGTGGATTCACTCTTATTCACTTTTGTAATCTTTTTATCGGAAGCTAACCTGATTATGTACATCAATGTTCACATAAAATACTAAGAAAATGCATCATCATCATCATCATTTATGGTTAATTTTTCGGGAAGCAGTGGCCTTAGGTGTCGTAGGAAGCTCCTCTTAAGTCCTGTCTGGTTGGAGTTGTTGGGAATGACACGCAGATGGGCTGCTTGGTGAGATTGGGATAGTGGTAATGGTAGTTGTGGGGGTCGACGACAGAGGCAAATGAGTGATAGCGGTCGTTGGAGATGGAGATGGTGTTGGGGAGGTTCGTACCGGTACTAGAGAAATTGAATAGGGAAATTTGTTGGTGGTGATAGTGGATAACAACTTTTTTTAGTTCTAATTCAATTCTACTTCTCTGGTAGAGATATAAATGCAGAACTACATAAAATAGTTGACACCTTAGAGTAGAAGACTTCATTACGACATCTCGTTTCATTTTCGAAATATTGAGAAAACAAAAGATTTTAAATGAAACTTTGACACTCTGTATCTTGAAAATGGTGCACTGTAGAGAAAAAAAGTTTATATGACTAAAAAGGTTAACTTTTTGTCGAAAAATGCGCGTGTCAAGTATTTGCACTGATCTTCAAAACACCCTGTACGTGAGATGGCAGTGGCAGTTGATTGAGCGCCAGCCGTCTCGAATTGCATTCTGGCCAGTTCGAGTTGTATCCCAGCTAGAGACTTTCGTTAAACATTCTTCTTTATATGTATTTCATCTTTTACTAAGTCTCTTAGAAAGTTTACAAATATTCCTTTGTAGAAACGATGGGAAAAACTTTTAGCACCCGCGCACATAAAATCAACAGAACCTTCAAAGAAAAATTGAATTTTAACTGCAAATAAAATCTACGCTCTTTCCTCTCCTTCAGCTTATATGGTAAATACATCAAAATCTAAATGTTTGTAAAAACTTTAGTATTAGATCTAGGTCGTATTCCTTTGATCTTAAAGGTAGTTTATTATTGGGAGACTTTTGAATCTTTTTTGCATAAATGCAGGCATGAATGAATTACAAATTATTTCTATGTGTTACCAAAATAGAGGAAAATCAGAGATCCTGAGAGACTGAGAGATTCGAGTTTGTATGTCTTAAGGTATCATTTGTGGGGTTCTGCTTCAGTTTCGTTGATTTCCAGCCAAGTTTGCTCTTGAACGTTTGGTCACCGCAAACAATATCTGCATACTTTCGTGTGCAAGCGTTCTCAGTAAATTTTCATTGTTACAAGCTTGAAGATGTTTTTAAAAAAATTCGAATTGCTGTTTACTGGACCTAATAGAGAGACACAAGTAAGCCCGTGAAGTACCACTGTGCAGTGCCGGCTCTACTTTAGATAATCCATGGCACTACTCTGACCGCACGAAAAGCACGTCTGGAATTTACAAGCTTGTAGTTGCTAATCGTATTTAGCGACTTACAGTTACGGTTTTCAAGTTATTAAAAGTGAAAAGTATGGGAGAAACGAGGAAAATTCTGGCAAAAATACTGGGAATCCACTCTAAACACTTGTAAGCACTAGTGAAACAACAAATTGTTTGTTCAGAATTACAAATTATGTCACGCCATAAGAAACGCAGAAGAATAATTAGATAATCCGCGGCATTACGCTGATTGTACAGAAATACGTCGAACATCTACAGAATTATTTACGTAGAAAAAATAGCAACAAAAAGAAAACAAGATTTCCCACCTCACGAAGTTGTATACATCGTGTTTCAAAATTATGGGACCGTTTATCGGATTAACATGACATATGTGGTGTACATCGAGGTGATTAAAACCTGTTGAAGAAATCTACGATCGTTGTGGGCTCTATTGGGAATTTAAATAGGTGAACATGTCGTCAAAAGCAGTCATAAATGTTGTAAATAACCAGATTTGGAGATTAATTGTAAATTATGGCAACGTTGCCAAACTCTCTTTTCCACCACTGCTTTCTCTAATTACTGTAATTTTCATCCAACAGTTTTTATTATTAATTAGCTTTGCAGATACGGCGGCAACTTCCTTTTTTGTTAACTGACACAAGGGTTAATGGAAGTCTTGCTTTTTTTCCTGAGTATAACGTTGTGTGTATGTAATATGTATGTAATAAAACCTTAAGCGCCTCTCACCCCCTGCTAAATTGTGTGCTTACCTAATTAAGCAATTCTGGCTGCGGGTCTGAATTCACGGCACTAAGTTGGTTCTACAAAAAGTAAGTCTAGAATTTACAAAATTGTTAAGCTGCAACAACGAATTTAGGAACTTACCGATATCGGTTGCTATCATGTTATTAAATGTTTGGAAATTCTAAAAAGAACGGTGAGAGTTCAGAAAGAATCGCTGGAAATCTACTCTTAACACTCCAAGACACTAAATGACCAACAGGTTATTAATTTTTAAGTACAAACTTCGTAACGTCATTCGAGATGTAAAAGAATCTTTAGATGAGGGGAAGCGCTAGCGTATTTGGTGCCCTGTTATGGCAGAATTTTCGTAGGCACCTTCGTGTGTTACAATAGGGCGGTGCATGTTTCAGTTTCAGAACATTCTCCACTCGTTTGCACGTCGTTGCGCCAGCTCTGGATAAAAGGAAAAGTCCAATCTAATTTAATATTATCCGAATGATAATTGTGATTATATGAGGAAGAAGAAGACGAATGCAATTTCTCCAACTCATTTTTACAATGTATAACGCAACAAAGATGTTTGAACACCCCAATAGCAATTTCTTGTAATGCCTTTTTCAACTTGATGTTATCGCAAAACGCACCATAAAATAGACGGCCTGATTTACAGCACGTAAATTTAGTCTGTTCGTTACAAATGTCTAATAAAATTCATTTTCACATACTTTACCGCAATAATTATTTTTATGTTCACGATTTCTTAATGGCAGAAAGATGTTTAAATTGTTTTTCGGGGGCGCATTAATAAATACAAAAACGGAAAATTGCGCAAGATTTCAAATTGTAAATTTTGCTCGAGTATAAGACAGACTTACCGTTGCGAAATTGCTAAAATGCGAGAATTTTAATTTTACCGTGCTTTTTGTGTAAAAAGGATCAGTTCGTCTTTTTCTAATTTGATCAACGATAAGAAATCAGACAAAGAAGGAATATCCGTTGGGTTGAACACTTTTAAATAAGATCGTTACAAACTCAGTTATACTATCTTCGGTCGTAAATTTTACGCCTTATGAATTGCAATGTTTACAGCTTATTTTAGGAGAATATGGTTGAACGGAACTTCAACAGATACAGAATTTAAATGTAATACTTCAAGTGTGTAAGTTTTTCTAACTGTAAACTATTCATTTGCAGATTTTTGCCGGGGAAGTTAGAAATCATTGCATTTAGGAGTATTTATGAGGGTTGACATGCAATAATTGAATTTATTCAGGCTTGTGTTCTGATTTATCGTTGAACTCTCCCAGCAGTAGTTAATGTTCTTTCGGCAATATCTTTATTTATAGAAAGTTTTGAAAGGTGGAATGAAGTTTTATCGTGCGAAATGTTTTATTTACATGTGTATAAGGCTTAAAACTATGTGTAGCGAATGAGTACAGAAAATTTTTCCTTGTGGTTGAGGTTAAAGACATCCGTAAACCTGACAGACACATGTAATAAATAATAACATCCATCATTGGTTTGAATATTATTAGCGCTGAACATTTTGTAGTACATCTACCAGAGTTGTATACAGACTTAACGACAAATGAAATATTACCATAATTTTGTGTCATAGATTAAGCTTCAGCATCACACATCTTGACGATGTGTAACTGAACAACACACATAATACACACACAAATCGAGATGAGAGAAGTAAGAAAGATGAAAATCGATTTCGAACCGTAAAAACGGTTTCGTTTTAGAGTTCACACAAGTAGCTCTACTTTAAATGTAGATTTCTAGATTTCAATATAGATCAACACAACTGTAATAACTCTAGGTTATTCAGTTGAGAAAATGATGTGTCGAAGCATTTGAGTGTGGAGATTATTTTATGATGATTGAAGACTTTGTTATTGTAAAAGATCACGTCATCTTATTAACAAAATTTTACAAGTTGATGCAAATCTAAAATGAAACAGGAATAATAAATAAAACAAACTTTACAGGCTTTCAAGTATCATCCAGTTTATTCATGCTAAAAGCGATATAATCTGAAAAAATAAAAACCATTTTCACGATTTGACGCTGCGTAAAAAGGTTTTAAAAACGCCACTTTTAGTTAATACCAAGAGACAAAACGTATGGACCGGATATGTGACGTCATAGGAAGCTCGCAAGTTATGCACACTCATTGCTCCGGACACTCCTTTTCACGGTATGTTTAATGTCTTTTTTTACAGACATACTTTTGGAAATCCAACATTGTCACACTGTGCCCCTGATTTGCAATTACGCCCAGGAGAATAATTTGTGTCACGTGTGCGCGAACAAAGAGTTGGTTACAACAACAATATTATTACGAATTTAGATGTAATTATTCGCTGCAATGACCGGCTTAATGAAATTCAAAAAAAGAAATCGTTAACGAAATTAAGATTAATTGGTGATGTGCACGTTAAACCTCGCTCTTTCAGCAATTTTATACAGAAATGCTTTCTTTGTGTTTTTATCGATAATTTATAGATAGCCGAAAGAAATTAAAAATTATAATAATGATGATACAGCCAAACTAACCAAACAATACGAAATTTGTATACGAAAATCTTTCGTATAAAAAATAATAATAAAATGGAAAAAATGCCATGTACAGGATGACTCAATTCACTGGGTGTTTCTGTTATTAATTATTTGTTGTTCTTTTGTTCAGCTCTTGTTCTCACAAAAACAAATATTTTTTCTTGTTCTACTGTTTTTGAACTGACAAGTATAGAAACTAAAATAGGCTGTAAATCGCTAATATGGCCAGATTTCCGGTAATACCAAAATAAAAAATTCTGCGTACAGCTGACCATCGATAACCCCCTCTTTCTAACTGTTGTTAAGTAATCACACCAATAGTCCAATTTTATTGAAGAAATTATTCCATCTAAGACTGTCAAAAAGAAAAGCCAAGCAAAATAAATACGCCTCATAAATATACATCATTGCTACTTTGTACACCACTCCAAACCCGTATCTTTCTTGTACGTTATGCTTTATCAAAATATAGAGCGTTCTTCCTCTTTAGTGCAGCACTCCGAAGACGGACCTTTAGCTATGTTAAGAAAGTTAACGAAGGGCGAAGCCTGACCGAAGGTGGTCCGTGCGAGGGCGTAACATGAGCTGTAGTGATATTTAATCCTCTTAAGTAGGTAATGGAGGGCAAAATCCAATAAGGATTCATCAAAGGTGGTCCGTGTGCGGGTGTAGCCTCAGACTTAGTGGAATTTAGCTCCGTTAAGAAAGTCAATAGAGATCGAAGCTCTACAGAGGCCACCATAGGTGATCCGCATGTGGGCGTAGTAGTAACAATTAGCTCTCTTAAGCAGGTTAGTTATGGGTAAAGCCCTACCAGTGATTATCGTGCAGCCCAAATTGTAGTGACATATAGCTTTGTCGAGAAGGTTAATGGAGGGCGAATCCGAGACGAAGTGACATGTTGCTACGTTAAGAAGGTTAATGGAGGGCACAACCTGTTCTAACAGTTGGCTCTGTTAGGAACATCAGTGGCGAACGAAGTATAAGCACTAGTGACATCTAGGTCTGCTGAGAAGGTTAATGGAGAGCAAAGCAAAGTGAAATCCGAAACGTAGTGATATCTAGCTCTATTAAGAAGCCTAATGGAGGGCGAATACGGAGACAAAGTGGCATATTACTCTGGTAAGAAGGTTGATGGACGACAAAGCTCGAGACATAGTGACATTTCTCTCTGTTAAGAAGCTTGATGGAGGGCAAAGCCCGAGACATAGTGACTTGTGCTCTGTTAAAATGTATAATGGAGGGTGAAGCCCGAGACGTAGTGATATTTCTCTCTGTTAAAAAGCAAAGTTCGACCACCAGTGACCAGCCGTACAGTGACATACAGCGTGTCTTCAGAAAAGGTTTGGAATAGGTATAATGGACTATAAATTGCAAAATACGGAAGCAATGTATTCTTTATAAAAGTTTTTGCTTGTTCCAAAAACTACCTTTATCGAGTTATAAATTCAAAGTTTTATACAGTGTGTGAAAAATTTAACTTTTCTGTATTACGCTAATGTACAGCTTAAATAACATCTTACATCAAATAGCCTACTGTCTAATTTTATGTCTCAACCAGTCCCCCACCTATTTCCTGACATAATTCCAGTCTTATTCTAAATTGACGGAACACTAGAGGCAACTCTTCGGGTCGAATTTCATTAATAGCATTCCGAATCATCCCTGAAATTTTGTTTATAGGCGTTTTCTTTTAATAAAAACAAATATCACACCTTTTATTTTCCAGTGTTCTTTCCCCGAGTTCTAAACAAAACACAGTCTCTTCTGCTCATCGCCATGCCTTAATGTGTGTACAAATTATGGCTTGAACGGTTTAATTTTATTTTTTTAAAACATCCTTTGTAGGTGACTTCTATTAACGCCATTGGCTCGTTGTCTTTCGCGTATGGACATTCTTGCATCTTTTTCTAGAGAATGTATTGGTACAACCGTTGCTGCATCATTTTCGTCCAAACTTCTCTTTTTTCTAGCTTCTTTTCTAACGCTGCCAGTTTCATTAAATTTTCTAAGTAATGTAGCAATAGCCACAATTGAAACGTTAATTCCAAATTTTTTCAAAAACTCTTTCTTTTACGGAATTATAAGATACTTGTCCCAAACCATAGCATTTTATAATGAAAATACTTTGCTATAGTGTTAGCATTTTTTAATTAACTTTTGATTAACGTTGGAAACAACCACAGACTTACCAAGACATTAAATTAGACATTACGCTATTTGATTGACGATGTTGTTTAATCTGTACATTAGTCTAATACCAAAGCTAATTCTTGAATTCTGTATATAAACTTCCGAGTTTTTAACGCGATAAAAGTTGTTTTTGGAACGTCTGCGATGCGACTGTTGATTTCAAGTTGTTCATAAATATGCAGCTTATCAGTAAAGCGTTATTAAGTTTATGTAATACGGTTACATTATCCTGAGAATTAAAAGAGTGATTATTATTTAATATGTGGTTGGCAAAGGTTGAATTGCTGTTGATGTTGTTTGATTAATATCCCTGAAAAGTTCACCCACCCTTTTTCTTTTACTTCTGCACGTCATACATCCTGGCTCATTAACAGTAGACCTGGAAAAACTTCGAGGTTCAGGTAAGAACCCGAACGACCAGGAAAATTTAGAATTTTACAAAGATAAAAGCTTGAAAGAACCTAAAAGTTTACAAAAATTTGCATACTTATTTGCAGAAGCCCGAGCCCTGAATCGCAATCAAAATTACGCTTTGATGATGTTTTATGACTTATTAGGTATCGCTGCTTTTAAGAATAAATACAATAAACAATTGCACATTCTCTAAGAGTACAGTGTGAATATGTTACAATGAACTCTAACGAAATTCCGAGTAATTTTAGACGCAAATTAAAATAAGCCTAATGAATATTTGATGATCCGTCTTCCAATTTACGTCATAGAGTTAAAGTGAAAATTGCATAAGTTTCAGACAAACCCCCTGTATGGCACGTACATAATGTATGCAACGACATTATTAAAGTTCCTACCATAAGAAATTAATAAATCATTTTGCTAAGTCTTATCAATTCATCTTGATTTATGCAAAATGCATAACGTGAAAGCAACATTATAAATCTCCCGGCAGAACTAATTAAAAGCTTGTACAAAGACACTCCTCTGCAGAAAATATTAACAATTATCTATTAGAGGTAGAGCTGTGATGGTGTTTGGACTGTACTTTTCTAATTTTTCAGACCATGTCCACTAATGAACACAAAACCTTAATTCTTTAGTTCTTTTTAGTTATAAGCAGGAATTCTCAAAAGTGCTGCTATTTGTTTTCTGTTGAAATAACAAAACCGATTGCTATGAATTTATGGAGTATCACTACTAGTGACGTGACATGTTAAGAGTTTTTCTAGCATTTATTAATCTTTGAGTTTTGGGGGGGCACAGCTAGCTATGCGTTTGGAACTCACAGTTGTAGTCTATTTTAATCTTGTTGACAATTGTGTCTTCCAGTGGCCCCGGGCAGATATCATCGGACAGGGTCTCTGCATTTCAATTTTACGGAGAAGCTGTGTGCTATGACGGTAGCAACACCTAGCTGTTCAATATTCTGCTAGAACGGCATTCCGGTGCGATAAGCGTCTTTTGCAGGCCAACATAATCGAAATGGTACATTGAAGATAACACCCATAATCGACTTCGATTGCAATCACCATCACACACTAGGATAACTCGATTACTGTAGAAAGAGCCTCCTTTATCAACTACTATTCCTACTAAGGGAAGACAAGTAAATCTCCAACAGGATTTGCTTGTCTTCTATAAGAATGGATGTCGTATTTACGATAGATAATTCTCTGGGTGTAGGGATGTATCTAGGAAACTAGGGTGTGTAAAATCTGTATTCCAATCAGAGATCTTTCTTATACTACCAGTGAAAAACTTGCCAGACAGAAAGTCAAAGATACCATTTTAGGTAAATTACAATAATAAAAGAATTCAATTTTAAATGTAACGTGCTACATGCAAATATCATAATTTGGCGGTTTTAATAAATGAAGACTTTGTCCGTGTAAACTCACAACCTACTTTAGAGTCCTGCACGGGCCGAAAGTTTCAAGCCCGACTTCACGTGGCCCAAAAAAACTCGGCAATTTCTTGAGCCCAAAAGACCCGAACTTCTCGACAGGCTCAAGAGGTACGAGACGCCCGAACGACCCAATAGGATCCGCAAGCCTGATGGCTTCGATAAGACCAAACGACCCGAAAAACCCAATTGTGGTGAGGTAGGCTCGGAAAGTCCAACAGATTTTTAAACTGAGGTTCGGCCCGACCTAAACCCTGATTTTAGGCCGGACCGCACAAAGACCCGACTAAGAAACCCAGCCGGTTCGGATTTCTACCGTACAGTGCAAAATTCTTCCGCTTCAGTTCAGAACTATCGCCCGTGTCAGGCCGTACGAAAATAACAACAGTCTGACTCAGTAAAAAAAGTTTTCTATCCGATGCAGTACGAAGATGCTTCTCTTCAGTTCACTATGAAAATAATACTTAACCGAGTCAGTACGAAAATAATCCGTCCAAGGCAGTACTTAAAAGATTTCGGTTCGCTTCGGATCAGTAGAAAAATAATGGCCTAAAAAGCTCGACGGACTATATAAGCTTGACAGGTTCGACACCTCCAAACAGCCTGACAATCCTGACAATGCCGAAATGCGCGTCTCACCAGGCACGAAGGACCCGATAGTGCCAACAAAACGAAAAGCCGGAGAGGCCCGGGCAGCCTGGTTGACCCAACAAGTCTCAAATCTGCTTATAAACTAGAGATCGGCTGTTCAAATCCCGCCAGATACCTTATATCTTTTTATTGGTTTTTAAAAATTTAAATATCGCAATTTGACAGTTTTAAATAACGAAGACTTGCCGCGTAAACTAATAGCCTGCTTCAAAATCAAAAGGCTGTGCGTTCAAATCCTGCTGGATACTTGATAGTTTTTTTTTATATTTTCTTCAAGTTTCTATTTTATTTTCTACAATAATCTGTTTTAGTTAATCATTACAAGAAGGTAAGGGAAAGAGGAGCAAAATCTGATTTGAAAACGAGTCGAGTTTGCAAATCTGTAAATAGAAGGCCATCCAACGTTTTTCCCACGTGTAAGTTTCCCGGTAAAAGACAAAGACAATCGGCAATTTCAGCCAGTTTCAAAAAATTTAAAGAACGTGCCTTTTTTCTATATATTTCCGGAACGACACGTTCGATCAAGAATTTTTACAAGATTTTCTCTTTTCATTAGATATCTTAGCGTATTAGCTGCAAAAAGCTTAATGACTATATCTCTAAAACGGCCAACTTGATTGTTAAATCTATAAAATAAAGCAAAGACGAGTAACGTCTTACAACAATTTTCTAGATTTAGGCGCGAATAGATTAATCGATCAATAATGCTTTAAACGTGAACCTTCTTTAGTATTGCAGGCCAAAGTAGCTGACTTTAATTTGACAACAGTGTCGATTTCGCTTGTTTCGGTCCCAAACTGCTTAAATGGTTCATCTCAGATACCGTAATAACTGACATCACACAACACATTAGATTAGTGGGAAATTTACTATGTCACGTTGCCAAATTTTAACTTTCCGGCCTGGAACATTAAAGACGGCTGCGGATTTACCTAGAATTTCGCATTCTAAAAAGCGAATTCCAGCATCGTTATTATTAAGTACTTACAATTTTCCATGCATCATTATTAGCAGCTAGTTATCCATAAATGCGTATTGAACTCACCTGGAACAACATAAACATAAATTAAAGACAGAAATTATAATATTAAAGATAAAAAGAAGAAGAATATACAATTTTTTAAACGTAACATGATTTAAGCTTTATGCGCTAAATTACTAGTTTGCAAATCATACACAGTTGGTTTAACATACATAGTACATTTTTAAGACCCCTTTAATCTACTTTATAATTATGAATCAACAACCGGCTATTGAAGATTCAATCGTCTTGAAAAAATTAAATGTTGCGGTAATGCTCGCACAAAATTACAATGATCAACTTTGAAAACGTTAAACGAAACTGCGAGTAGGTATTAAAAAAGTGAATTTCACATAAACAAATGAATAAAATTTTAGGTTGCATTCGTTTGTTTATATATTTTAAGATTGTAAGAAAAATATAATGCTATAAAATTATAATTTTTTATCTTTCTGAAAGACATTTTATGGAAATATTATACAACTATAAAGTGGTAAGAATGAAATTACACAAAGAACTTAAAAAATCTAGAAGGATATTTTTAAGCAAGAAAGAATAAAAGTCCAAGACCAGTAGATGCGAAACAATCTCTTTAACATCTTTACAGCTTAAAATTACGGCACGTTAAGCGAAATTAATGTACCATAAACTACAAGAAGGAACTAATTTGTAATTTTCGGAACGTTATAACACATATGTGTTGTTTTGTTATTATTGCTATGGTATCTACTTACATTTTATTATATTGAAGTTTCAGAAACCTAACCTGACATGTTACGCATACGATATTGTTTCTAACACTGTTTTTATGGGGAAATTACAAATTAAAAATTGTTTCAATTTTTTATTATGAATCGTGTTGCCCGTATCTATGTATCCAAGGTGAATTGTTTGAGAATTTTTCTTATTGGTTGTAATTTAACAAAACACAAATGAAAATTGAATTTTGTTTTTGTTTCCTTGGATACCAAATAAATGCAGGTTGCATTCAGTATACGTTTCATTGTGTTTTCTTATTATGTGATTATACGCGTAAGTACATTTAAAAAAATGATTTTTATACCTGGAGAACACCTTTTTATCGGTTTCTATTGATTCGAGCAGAATATATTTTAATAAAATAAAATTTATCTAAACCAAACCGTAATAATCGATTTACATTAAATAAATTATTCTGCCGGCTACTGATAGCCGCTCAATAATTCACATATATGGTACATATTTATAATACTATAGTAAAGTGTAACGAAGCGTTACCACAGAAAAAATTTTTATTACACGTTTTCTACATCTTATTGCAAAGTGTATTTTTCCTTCTTTCCCATTACGAATCGTTCATTGGTGTACGTGACATAAACGCAACTGGTAAAGCTATAATAACAACGGAGAAATGTTTACAGGTTATGTTTTCTAATACCAAAAGTAATAATAATTTTATATATCGATAAATACTACGCGTACCTTTGCATATATAGGTTATGGTATACATTTTATATTTTATTTTGAACTTGCGGTACTGGTACTACGAATGGTACAAGAAAACTTTAATATGTAATTGTAACAACGTGTTCTATGTTCTTGTTTTGTGTATCTTTTATTATTCAACATTTCATCTATCACATTGCAAAATGTTTTTGGAAATTGTGAGGTTGACTTGTTGGAGTTTAAGAAGTGCGGTAGGTATAAATATCACCTACACTACAAGTGATTTATCGCATTTTTTTCAGCTGGATATAGCTCTTGACCCTTAGTAGACAGAAAAACAATCTGATAAAACTACCACTTCAAACTTCTAATGGGGAAATACAAATCGCGTTCGGAATGTACCACAAACTGAGTCCCACCGTTTAAATAATCGCGAACGAACCGCGTCCCAACATTCTCCGGGAGATGTACAATCTGCGTCCGAAATAAAATACTAGAAATATATTACACAAAAATTGAATGTTGTCATACACTACAAATAAAGTGTGCTATACAGCACAAAAAAACATAAAGGCAGGGATTTGTTGTTGACGTTTCTGAGGAACTGCAGTCGAAAGATTTCCCGACTTTCGAACAGTGCCATCTGCTTTAAGAATAAGAAACAACAAACAAATTTCGCCCACGTTCACTTGTGAATGTTTTTATCTATGGCAAGACTTCCATTTTGGACGAAATATTGAATAGCTTCGTTATTATATCACAAGAGCAACTCCGCCAAAGCCGATCCCAAGCCCGGTCGAGAAAGGAAGAAGGAGCCTTTCTCTCCAAGCTGGGAAAGCTGGGCCCTAAGGTTTCAGGCACTCCAGCAAGTACCCAGTCAGACCATCTACTAAAAGGAGAATGAGAGAAGGGGTGGGTATGACTACCTTAAGGGAAGCAACTCCTTCCAATCCTGCTAGGGGGCATCAGGTATTGAGTGAGATTGGGAAGTTAGGCGGATTTCTTGATTGTAGTAGTAACGACGACACGTTGGTTGCAGTCAATCTCTTTTATGAGGAGCTTCAAACCGCAGTAGATGAGAGTGTTGGTGACATCTACATCATAGGGGATCTGAACAGGCGGGTGGGGAATGTTCCGCATCCTGCTTGTAGAGTCATCGGAGTCTACGACTAGCAAGGGAAAAATGATAATTTAGATAGGTTGATAGTATTTTGTGCGGCCAATGAAGTAGTGATTACCAACACCTTTTTTCTAACAAGAAAATTCACCAAATCACTAGAGCTCTATTATAGATTACGTGATAGATTAGACTACCGGATGGGATGACAATAAAGCGACAAAGAAGCGTGAAGACTAGAATAAAGAACCACAAATTTAAAAAAAAGGACAGATTTGGAGCAAGTTTAGGGGTGTTTTCAAAAGTTGCATTTTGGAGTCTGCGGACCTAGTTTGTGGAAAGATTAAAGGAGGGGGAAAGAAGACTAAAAAACTCGTTGGTAGATTTAGGAGGTGAAAGGATGCGTAAAGGAGAAAAGGGAAGCTTGGAAGTAATACATATCATACAGGTCTAAAGTAGAGGAAGCTGTAGCATGGGACGAGTTTGCCCAGTTTATGGAGGAGTCTCACAGTGACAACCAGAAGCTGTTTTTTAAAGTAATGGAAAATATGAGGAAAGACAAAGAGTGCCCTCTGAAAATGAATAGAACTAAAGAAGTACAGATGCTGAGAGAGTAAAAAGCAAATTATGGAAAGGTGAAAAGAGCACTTTCGGAAGTTGTTGGAAGGAGAGGATAAAGGCAAGGAAGAGAGAAGTACGGAAGGGCGGGAAACCAACGAGGGAGAAAGGGGAGCAACTGGTAGAGGCCATTGGAAGGGTAAAGACCCCTAAAATGTTGAAATATATGGGTCCGACAGGTCTGCAGGTTCTACTCGAAGACTTTCAGTTGGTCTACAGAAGAAAAGGACAGCCAGTGTGACTCATTTACAACAAGTAAGCTTTTAAGACAAAGCCTTGAGATCCTTGCTGTTCATAGTGCTAATGGACAAGGTCATCAAAAATTGTCAAGAACGGGTTAAGAAGCCTCAGCTGGGACACTACAGATTGCAACCAGTATTCATAACAGAGCTCACCTTTGCCGATGGTGGAGCCGTACTTGCATCATCTGCTAAGAACTCATAGTTCAATCTAAATGTGTGGAAAGAGGAGCTGAAGTGAGCCAACATGAGGATTAGTATAACACAGACGAAGGCAATGATGGTCTCTGAACGGTCAGTGAAAAGACAACATTCTTCTTGGGGGGTCAAAACTCCGAACAGGTAGATGCCTTTGCAAGCTTTGTAAGCCAAGATGGCAAAATGCACGTTGAGCTAAAGAATAAAATCACGGCAGCTGATCGTTTATTTAATGCCATCAAGTTAGGTTTTTTGAATAGTCGTACCATAGCAAAGAAGGTCAAGCTATCGTGTACAGCTCTGTATACCTCCCAACACTACTCTATGGCCATGAAACCAAACGATCCGCAACTCCCTGAGAGTAGAGCCAGCCAGGAATAAAATAGAGAGGGGTTAGCTCAGATGGTTCGGCTCTGCTGAGCTGATGGTGGAAACCAGGGATGTTAAGCGGGTGTATCTGGCCGGAATGGAAGGCAACAAAAGAAGAGGTAGACCCAGAAGGAAGTGGATGGACGATGTGAGTGACGACCTGAGGTCGAGGAACACCACGCTAAAGGAAGGACGTCGTTTGGCCTTGGGTAAGATGGCCTGGAGACGTCTCTGCGCTAACCCGACACCTAGCCATACAAGGGGCTACGACTAAGTAAAGTAAAGTAAATATCCCAAGCGTTAGTATCGGACTGGAACATCAAGATACGAAAAAATCTGTCAGTGGGTTTCTGTCTTATGTGAAGCCTTAAACAGCAATTTCTCACATCTAACAACCTCTGCTAATGTTCTCAAATCAAAGTCTCTGTTGAAGATCTTGTTACCTCCTCACATAGACTTCATCTAGTTCATATGTAACTTTGCAGTCTTATTCAGACTCTCTAAATAATTAAGTAAAGATAAAATTGCCGCTTGGCAAATGCTTTAAGCCACAAAAACCAGTTCCTTGCCTCATGTTTTTGTTAAGTTTGGCAATCGTTTTTAAAGTTGGAATTTAGGGGTCTAACAGTATTTTAAGCTAATGTAGAAACCCAACGCAAACTAGCTAGTGAAGAAACCTCATTCAGGGTGAGTTAATTGCCTAACCTTTCAAATTCATTTTGATGTCTACAAGGGTTTGTTATCAATCAATAAATCAAATCATCAGTGTTGCTACGCCCATATGGCTTCTTTTCAGCCCTGGAAGTGGTATTAATGGTGGTTGCTGAACAGGATTCTCGTCTGGAAGGTGGAATACGTAGATGGATGTTGAATCTTCTAGTACAAGCTGTTTGTTGTAAAGTGGCAATGGTTGTGCCTGGGTGGGCCTGAAGGATTTCTTCGTGGTTTTGGGTAGCATCGCGGCGGTTACGGATGCTTAAGCTGGTGAATCGACGATGATGGAGATGTTAAAGATGTAGACGGTGTTGTTAGATAGTTGAGTTGAATTGACGAGGGTTGGAGTGAAATTTTGATTGTGGAGTTATAAAACAGCTGCGTATTTTACAGATGGGGTGTAGAGTTTTAGGTGTTTGAGGTTGGCATAAACGTGGATGGTCACAAGTATCACGAAATATTCTTTTCTTGCTTGCTCTCAAGACTATTGAGTGTTTTTTTTCTTATGAGATTAAAATTTTAAGGGTTTAGGCAAGTTTGGTAAATTTACAATGTTAGTAGAGAAGCGGACATTTAATGTCAGTTTTAGTAATTTATGGCCACCGTGCAGCTCCTAGTCACCGCAGCCTCGCCTATGACAAGCTATCTCGTTTACACATTTAGATAATCCATGGCACTAATATGCACACATTCACAATTTACAGATTTGTTGCAAACAAGTTGCAGATCTTACTTAGGGACTTACATATCTGGGTGTTCATAAAGCTATCAAGTGTCTGAAAATTCTAGGAAAAACGCTGGGAATCTACTCTAAACATTCGTAGACACTAAATAGCCAACAAATTATTTCTTAAGGAGCTACCGTGGCGCCTGTGGCAAGCTGCCTCATCTGCACGTTTTTGTACCGGACCTGAGCACAATGACAGAAATTGATATGCAGCTTGACAAAAATATAGACATTCTTTAGAGTTAATTAATTTCAGTTCAGTATGAATATTGTAAAAGTTTGATAACAAAAAGAAAACTAAAAACATTCTGTGAATTTGCTTAATTAGTTTATAATTAAAACAATAAATAATTACTCCGCACAGATGTTTTACTCTTTGACAGGAATTACTTTAAACATTTTAAAAGTTCAAGATCGCATCACTTTAGACTTAATTTCCTTGTTTAAACAAAATGGTAAGAACTACAGTAAAATAATTATTGTTAATATTATAAATTATTATTAATAATTCATTAGGGTTTATGTTGCGTGCATAAAGCTTACTACTCCCATGACTAAAACGCAATAATTAATTTTTATTGAAACGAGATCTCACAGATAAATAATTAATAAATATTCCGCTTTGACTTTTGAAATAAATCATTTTAAAAAATCTTTCAGTGTTAAATTTTTGCTTTGTCATTTTTAGAACAGGCACGGCAACATTTTAAAAATGTCATGGAAGCAATTTGGTGGTGAATTTATAATATGGTACTATACTCTTTTATAACACGGCAGATAGTTGGTAGTATAGAGAAAAGATTTTTGATTATAGAAATTATAAAACCGAATGGTAATAATAATAAGTGATTATGAGAACCGAGTAGGTATTTAATATTGTACCGTTATAAACAGAAAAAACGTGTAATTGATTAACCTTCTTGAAGATGAGTCAGACTAATTTATTTCTCTCGCATGCCGTCGTATTGATTTTGATTATTAATTAATTGATTATAATGTGAGCACATAAATCTTCTTAGGTGTTCTCGTTTCTTAGGGGGGGGCCCTTTTAATTGTATTTCTAATTTAAAAATATAAATTTCTAAAAGTATCTGAAGGTTATGGCAAGAAATATATTTTGAAAACGATATCGTCCCTTTTCAACTATAATTAAATAGTAAATAAGTTCGTTAAGTATTTTATTACCATGAATAGAGAAAATCCAACTAAAAACTCAAAAGAAAATCTTTTTAACCACTACCTGTTGTTAGTCTTAATCTTAAAATAGTTGAATGGGAGAATAAATCAAGAAATGTTGATGGTTAGAAAGCCATATAATTTATCGAAATAAATCTAACTTGTACAATACGAGTGAGGGATGAAAATAAAGGTACTTAAGTATATTTGTGTAGTTTCTTCTGGTGTTGATTTACATATTAGATACTTTGTAATTCTGAAGTTTGTTTTCATTAAAGAGTTTATGAGCATCAAGTTATTAAAATTTAAACAGTTGAGATCCACAAGAAAAGAAAGAAAATTATATTACAATAATAATAATAAGCAACCTTGGATTGTTTATAGCAATATGAAGTGTGATCAATGATTTAATCATTCAATTAATGATCAGTTTTGCTTGATAGACTTTTTTTAATTTACATTTCAGGAAGTTTCCCGCATTTTATAATCATGTATTTATGTTAGATTTAATCAGATATCAGCGTATGCCTGTCTGAATTGGTTTGACTTTACACACTTATAACAATTTTTCCTTTTTTAGTGGTTGCCTCCCTACCTATCATAAATTATCTTTGTAGAAATTCTCTAATAATTCTACTTTATTTATTTGTCAACATAATTGACTCTCACCATTAAGAAGGAATTAAATTCTATAGGCTATCTTAACCGAAATTAATCTAGGAAAGAAACCTTTAGAAACTTAGGGTAAGACAATCTTAAGATTTTTATGTATCTGCGTAAAGGGCGCGGTGTACTCTCTTTTATGTTAAAAAGTCACTGCTCGTTCCCCCTTTTCCTGTCTTATTGCAATATAATCATCACAGCCCATAGGAAAGGCCTCCCTTGGACTCCGAAACAGACACATCTGGGATATTCCTAGAATTCCATTCCAAATCAGACACGTGGGGTCACTTTCGGACTCCGAAACAGACATGCAAAATAACATTTTGAGCCGTGATCCTGTTGAGGATTACGGATTAGATGACCCCTAGGTTATTTTCAGAAGATAAGATATGAAACCGGCTAAAGTAGATCTCTAAGCAGAAATTTCATTTTAATCTAAATGATCATATCTATTCTAACCGATACAAATCAAAACGTATCTGCACAAACTATAGAATATCTTCTTCCTATTGTTCATACGAAACAAAAATCTCTCTCAGTTTTCTAAAAGAATTCAGAAAGTAAACTCTCTTCTTTAATTGATGACCAAAGCAAAATCAAATTCTTTTTTAAAATTAGTTAAATCTAATAAGATCCTTTCTTTTACTAACTCATACAAAATATCCTCTACATCCTCAAAAGGAGGTTTCCTTCCTCTAGCCAACGCAATACGTAAATACGTCCCTGCTATCTAACTATGTCTGTCTCGGCCATTTTTAGATTCCGGGGACTCGGGGCTAAGTTTTTCTTGATTTTCGGAAATTCCCGAGACTCGAAGCAATGTTAAAAGCTGGTCATTTTCATCATCTTTATTTCTTTTAAAAGCTTCAAAGTTTTATCAGACTAAGACGCTCATAAAAAACATGTTGGTCAGATCATTATAGTCAAAAATGTCTGATGAACATTATATTCGAAAATCAATCTTAACAGCGTTACAGTCATTTTAAAATCTGGACATCATCGATCGTCTTTTGCCATTTCGATAGTTATACGGTATCTCAGGAACACTATTAGTCTTATCAAGTTGGAATTTGTATTGTCAGTTGTGGTGACCCAGACCGTAATGACATTTAAATCTTTTAAAAAAATTCAAATTGAAACCCACCGTAGGTGGCCCGTGTGAGGGCGTAGTGCGATCCATAGTGGCATATAGTTTTATTAAGAAGATAAATAGTGGATGGAGCCCGACCAGGAGCCACCGAAAACAGACTGTGCGAAAGCGTAGACCGAACCTCAGTGACATTTTGCTTTATTAAGGAGGTAAATGAAGAGCGGAGCCCAACCAGGAGCCACCAAAGATGGGCTGTACGAGGGCGTAGTCTGGGCTGTAATGGCATTTAGCTCTATTAAGAAAGTAAATGCAGGGCGGGGGCGTAGCCCGAGTCGTAATGATATTTACTTTTATTAAGAAGGTAAATGAAGGGAGATAGCCTGTGCGAGGACGCAGTCCAAGCTATAATGACATTTGGTTCTATTAAGACAACAAACGGAGGCTGGAGCCCAACCATCAGCCATCAAAGATGGCCTATGCTGGGGGATAGCTCGAGCTGTAATGATGTTTGGCTGTACGAGGAGAAACCCAAAAAACTCGGAATTCTTCTTTAAACCAACTTTATTTATTATTTTGTGATACAAAAATCAGTCACCTTTAAAGTACCCTCATTGGCGTAAATACACTTGTCCAACCATTTATTCCACTGTTCAAAACACTTTCTAAACTCATCTTCTCTGATATCTTTCCGAGCCTCTAGCGTTTTTTGTTTCGCCCTCTTAATATCCGTAAAACGTTCTTCTTTCATGTCCCATTTCATTTGAGGGAACAAGAAAAAGTCACAGAGCGCCAAACAGGCGAGTAAAGTGGGTGGGTTAATAAAGTCATATTATTTCTGCTTAGAAATTGGCGCGCAGAGAGCGTCGTACGAGCGGGCGCGTTGTCGTGGTGGAAGAATCAGTCATCAGACTGCCACAAATCCGGGCATTTCTTCCGCAAACTGTTGCGTAACCTTTTTAAAACTTCTAGGTAAAATGATCTATTTACCGTCTGGTTGGAAGAAACGAACTCCGCGTGCAGAATCCCTCTCACATCAGTAAAACAGGTGAGCATTGTTTTGACGTTTGATCTCACCTGTCGAGCTTTCTTTGGACGAGGAGAATTCGGTGGCTTCCATTGATTGGATTGCTGCCTCGTTTTGGGATCGTATCCATAGGACCAAGATTTATCGCCAGTGATGATCTTGAAGAAAAAGTTCGGGTCAGCATCAAACTGCTCTTTCATTTCACGGCAGGCTTCCAAGCGACTTTGCTTTTGCTGTGACGTCAGCAAGCTGCCACTCTTCTCATTTTCAAATCTTTGGTCAAAATTCGCTGAATTGAGCTCCACGTTAGCCGCGAAAAGATGGAAGTAGGGTTCAGGGGTAGTGCAGTAAAGTTCCACGTCAGCAATGCACCACTTATCAACAAGTTAGCTTGAAAATAAAAAAAGAAATCTTTCATGTTCTAGATTTCTAGCTACCATTTAACTAATTGATCTCATAGTTTGACTTTGATTTTATTCACAGTTCATTAGTTCCTGTTTGAGAAAGTATTACAATCCACTTATCACCGTTAAATCCAAATTATGCCTACATTATCGACTGAAACATGAAAATACTTGCGTTTGTCTCTGTTACTCTTACCTTGTAGTAATTCTCGCCATTTTTATATCCTTCAAATTAAAAATTTAAAAAAAAGCTCGAGTCTCAAGCTGCTATTCCCGGGACTCGAGGCAACACATTCCTGCAAGCTTTACGGGAGTTGTAGCTCGAGAAGTCTCGCCTCAGAAATCCTAAATAGAAAAAATCTTTGCATGTGCATATCAACATCTCGTTATGGAAACCTCATTTGGACTGGAAGCATGCGGGTATTCATGGCCTTTAATATCAAGCTATTCCTATTTGAATCAGGGTCTTTAGTTTTCAGAGAGACGAAATTTATGATTGTCATTAACGAGCAATAACAAATAGTTTTAAGCTACTTCTTACCTTTTGGTTTTGGTCCTTCAAGTATAGTTAGTATAGTTAGTCAAAAAGGTTTAGTAATGTGGTATCAAGATCATGTACCAGTATCTAATTATGGTAGTAATCCTGTTCTTCGTTTTCTCTAAGCGAAAGTGATTCAAATCGGCTTGCACTTAGGTACATGACTTGAACACTAAGACAGCTAATTGCATTTCCAAACTTCTAGTAAGTTCTAATCAGTAAGAAACAAATTCAAATAATTAAACTTGAAGTAGATCCCAAAAGTCTTAATAAGGATTACATAAATTGTCCTAAATCGTCTTGCAAAAAAATGAGAAAAGTTTTCGTGATGCACTAGGCCCTTGTATCAAGTGATCTAAGCTTGACATTGAGTAAGGTTCGAGATTCTGGCCGGAAGAAAACAACTACTCTGAAAAGAACTGATTTAAAAAAACGCGAACAACCTAAAAGATTCAACTGACTCAAAATATTCCAAAGTCCGGCCTGCATATGAATTTGAGCCAGGCTCGGTTCAAAGCAAGTTGGTGGCCTAAACAAAAATTGTGAAGGGTTGTCAGGCATGCGTACTTGGTTCCTGTGACAAAATTTCTCATGGTGCCCTTGTGTGGCAAACAAATGTCAGTTTTACTTGTTTTATTCATCACTAGTTACCGCAAGTTGCTACATTTGCACGTTCATAAGCCGACTTTGCTTTAGATAATAATCATTGGCACTACACTAATCGCATAACAGCCACGTTTAGAATTTACGAACTTGTAAAGTTGCTAATCATACTTAGGGACTTACAGTTATGAGTTTTCCTGTTATAAAAAGTCTGGAAATTCTGGGAAAAACGCTGGAAATCTACTTTAAACACTCGTAGACACTAAATAACCAACAGGTTGTTAATTTTTAAATACGAATTAGATCATGCTATTCACACTCGGGATAACCTTTAGATTAGGGCAAGCGTATTTGGTGAATTACAACTAGTATTTGATCGTCACTACGAAGATTTTTAAAATCATATCTTGGAGAAGATACTAAATTTGAAGAGAATTGCTAACAAGAGTTAAGAAACCATATATCAAGATGATGTCTTAGATTACAATCACAGCAATTTGTAGTTCAGGAAAAACACTGCCGTTGATATCATTTAATTTCTGAAGTAAGGAACATTCAAATTTATTTTTGGATTCTGTAAGATAATAAAATTTCTCAGTTTCTCAGCTAAAAATCAGAAGATGGAAATTATAATGAATGGTTTCTGATAAATTCATACCAAAATAGCTAAATAATCATCTTGATGATAACTGACTATGACGGATATGCGTAACTAATCACATTCGGAAATGCAAAACAAAATTTATGCACTCGAAGCGAAGAGGTGTGTATAAAAGAGAAAATTTATTTGAACGTCCCCGTCTGCCTACAAAGTAGTGTACGTACAAGAAGTACGAATTAGTTAGCATGTCTTTAATCATATTAAAGTAGACAAGGTGATGGATTAAACTGCACACGATGCCACCACCACCACCACCACCATCATCAACATCATCATCTTTCTTTTCCTTTACGGATACGTGCGCGAATTAATATTATTCTTACAACGTTCTCGAAGATCTATAAATTTACAGCTCTTCTAAAGCGTATGACACAGAGGCTTTGTGCATCGTTGTATACTCAAGGTTCGTGATCGACGGGTATTAATAATGATATCGGGACCTCGGACACCGACACGGTACGTCCAGACAGCTGATGAATGCGGTGTCAAGTACTGCGGACAGGTACACATCGCTCATACACACTACCCCAGAACCCTGCTGCTGCTGTTGTACTAACTCGACGATGTCTCCTTTTTGACATGCCTACACACTACCCCAAAACAATTTTAATGATTCGAGACTTTGACGATGAGTAATCAGCGTGTAGTAAATAAATTGATTTTTAAATTCCTTTTAGGTTCGGACATTCCAAACATCTGCTCTATTATTATTCCTCTCTGTTTCTTACATTTCTTTTTATTTGCCGATGATAGATAGATGTTGAAATTATAATTGATCTTAATGGTTTTTTAAATTGAAGCTTAACTATTTTTGTTGTTACAGTCTTTTAAAATCCAAAACCGTCAATTACTTGATATCATCTTCAAAATTCAAAAGAATTTCGAAATTCAATGTCCTTGTATTCTATAAAATCAAGAGCTTGTGCATCCTCAGAACAGACAGGTCTTTAGTACAGTATAAAAGAGAGGGGAAAAAAGATGAAAAGAACAACGAAAGGTTAATTTGCCGTATCAAAAAAACAAATTGAATATTATACAATTGTGTTTGAATGCATTTAGTAATCAGGAAAATCCATTATATTAACACAGATATGAGTTATTAAATTATAATCCTTTTGTAGTACTTTCAACACGAAGAAAAACAACCTTGATCTACTAATCTAAAAGTCAATGCTGAAAAATTAATGGAATCTTACTTTTAACCATCGGTATATACCTAAAAGATTGCTATTAATATCGAGATTGTTTTATAAAATTAACGCATTCCGGATTTTACTTTTTTGCTGGCAAAATCGATGAATGATGCCGCGTCGCTTCTTTAATTGCGTCATTTACAATGAGTAATTTGATATCAATAATATTCACAATGCATTATTTTATTGAAATTGTTTATGTAATTAACACGAGATTCATTGTTACTTGTTCAGTTAGGTACTTTATATTTTCAGGTACTGGTAATTTAAAAATTCCAACAATGCGTAAGATTAGAAGAAAGTCCCTAAAGCAATGAGAAGAAGGTTAGTAATGTAAGTATGGCTTGAATTCTAAAAAAAGTTACATGGAAAATCGATGTTCGAAGAACAAATGTTCTACGTCATGAAAAACAAAAGATTCTATAATTATTTCCGTTTAATCATCCTGGTATATTTTGCTCCTTTTCGTCTTAATTATCTGTATCCTCCGACTTCTTTCTCAGGAAAATTCAAATACTAAGTTATCCAAATTGATTTTATGACAGTCTGACTTTCCCACGAAACAAGAATATTTTGAAAGTTGGCAGCACATCTTCGGTTTTGCCCTCTTTGACATTTGTCATGACCACGTTGGCTGGTTAAGTGACAACTAGCAACACCGCCAACAATTTAGCAGCGGGGAATCATCGCATTGACAATACAATAACCAAATTCTAAGATAATTTAAACAGAAGACGTTTCCCTAATAAAATATGTAAATGCTTTTTATACCAGGTGACAATGCAAGAAGATATTTCAATTTCACCTTTAAATTACAAAGGGATTTACCAAAAATTTAACATAAAGCAAATTTATAATAAAACGAAATCACTGGGACTCAAATTCTCTAATTAATTAAATGTCAAACACTGCAGTGACGGACAATGCAGGTTGATCTTACGCATTAATTCAAATACGCAGGGTCGACTTAAACTGCAAAGTGAATTCAATCGATAATTTTCGACTCTGTTTATACTTTTTTAATTCTACTTGGGATTTCTAGATAATTATTCTGAGATAAAAACAGAAATTCTACCGGTATGTTTGATTTGAATGAATTTTCAACACAAATCAGAGTTTTCGTTCTTTTAAGTCAATAATCAGAGTCTTTGGATAGATATCGGAATTCCAGAGCGAACTAAACTGCCCGGGCTGTTTATCCAGTCAAGCTTTATGGCCTAACTGCGCTTTTCTAGTCGGTTGTATTCTACATATCACAACCTGAGACAGTTGTTTTGAAACAAAAAATAATTCTGAAGATGCTTTACAAGTTTCAAAAAGCAATGATGTAAAATAGAGACAAATCTTGGAAGTCAATTTCTGATTGACTTAACCCTGATAGATCTTTAGTCAGGTCATTCTTCCCACATGTCTCACAATCTTTAAGAAATTTTGCAACATGTATTCAGTACGGTAGCCCTCCCCGCGCGCCGCGACTCAACGTCCTTGCTTCCCTGGTTAAGTATTGCGCGTAGGGTGCCAACGGTCTGCGGTGTGACTCTGAAAAGGAATGTGTTTCAGACCACCATTTATAAACTTTTAACTTCTCAAACAGTGGCACAATAGCCCCACCATCATCTGCTAACGGAACCAACAGCAGCCTGCCAGCATCACCCTACTCGGTCTCCATCCGACGATTGGTTCCACCGGTGTTCACGCAATCACCGCAATTTCCACACATCAATGCTTCATAACTTACCACCAACAATTGGTGCGTCTAAGGCCTGAGGGGCCGTTTGTGTGTCAGTCAAAGCTCGCCGCGCCATTTTTGTTTTAAATTTAAATTTCATATTTGTGACTAAAGCGAACATATTGTACGGCTTTTATTAACCAATGTAATATGTTTATATGTACTTGGAAGAATAAATCGAAAAGTAAAGTCCAAAGATTTTGGTAGCTCTACTAGAAAATTACCTTTATCTTTAATAACGTGTGTTGCCAACGATAAGCGCTAGATCCCACTCCCTCGCCATCAATCATTGGCCGCGTAATGGACTCCTGTTTCCTTTCGAACCACGTGTTTGATCTAAAAAGCATTACCCCTTCTTATAAGTTCTTAGTAGGTCGCCACCAAATGCCACTTGGGTCAACGTCACCAACGTAAGCATCCATCATCTCCACCCACGCAACCTCCAATTCCCGCCTAAGCTAACCGAGGCTGCTGTACCTATAACCAAGGGGTTGAGCGTTCGAATACCGCCGGATACCGTATAATTTCTTTTTTGATTTTTAAATTTTTTTCAAATTCTTATTTTATTTTCTACATTATTGTAGTTGATTATTACAAAGAGAAGAAAATAAAAAAAAATTATAAGATATATCTGACGGGATTTGAACGCCTGCTCCCTTGATCATGAAGCAGGCTGTTAATGTACTGAGCCAAAGTCCTGATTTGTTAAATTTGCCAAATTAATTTGTTTATAATTAATAACAAAGAGATAGATGGGATATTGTACATATTAAACAGTGTTGACACACCATACTAATCACGGCTAACATTGACTTCATGTTTTTTCGTTCTCACAGTACATATGTTTGTACATCAGTAGGTTTTCAATGGACTACAGTTTATTTATATCTACACGATAAATAAATCATAAAACTACTAAACGGTTGTAAGTTATGCAAAACTTAAAATTCCTTGCTGCTACGATACGCTACGTTATTAAAAACTGAAATATGTAAATCTTAAACATAATCGTCCTGTTAATTAACGTTCTAAAACGTGTAAATTATTGTAACTCACACATTGTAATGATTCTAATAAGCGTTTTAAGAGGTTTTAGACTGCTGCGGTCGAAACCAAACCATTCACGTCGAAATTAACGTCAATATTTATTATTAGACGGCGAAGCAAAAATAAAATCGGCGTTTTTCCATTCGTCGGCGTAAACCGGGATAACCGCACACGTTAATTTAACGATAAACCCCAACTTAAACTTTATTACATATTTAAATCACTTAATTAGTTTAGCACTAAAATAGGAATCTTTCTAGCGGTGAAAAGGCAGGCAAGTAAACATAAAGATGGAATGATTATTGTCATCGTCGACATACTCTACAGGTACGGGTGTTTTTTTCGCAGTAACACTTCTTGTTGGCAATCAGGCAAGACCAATCAATGTAATTTATTACGAGGGTTTACGATGTGACGTCACTTTATGCGTTTCTCTTCGTGCTTATAGTGCAAACAGCATAACTCTATTCCACCGTGAATACTGTACTTTTTAGGCGTAAAGTGGATGGAATATTAAACTCTTCGGATATAACGTGGAAGCGTAACGCTGTAAGGAAGTTGTTAAAACTTTTATTATTATAGTACTAGTATGTTGTGTAATAGGACTCGATGCCCATTAATAAGGGGTGACAAAATGTCACGCTTTGAAAATCGTAGTTACTTTTATCGGTCTGGTTTTTTTCTTAAAAAGAAGAATAAAAATCTTTAATTCGACAGAACACAAAAATCCTTTTTTTTGAAGAGGTAGTAAGAGAAAGAAAATTTATTACCCGTATATTTGCAAAAAGGCAGAAACTTTCAGATTTCTTTTAAAATCTTTTTAGAACATCAACTTGATTTTGATACCATTGAATAGCTTGTTTTGAATATTTTTTGTTGATGTAAAATAACAATTTTTTTTTGTTTTTTATAGGAAAAGCGGTAAATAACAAATTCAGTGGGTAGAGAAAAATCAACAAGATATACAGATGTAGGTAACTGCTTGCGGGAACATCAAAGTGTTAAATTACACGACCAAATTTCATTTTTTCACTTTCAGAAAAAAAAACGCCAGGAATCCCGTTTAACCTAACAATTATTGTCAAAAGTAATTTTGTCGTAAGAATTTTAAAATGAACAAGTATCTGCAATATTTAGAGTTTTCAGTATTGCTTTAATTTTTTTTTACATTCCAAGATGATGGTGAACTTTTGTCACGTATAAACCAGAACCGGAGTATTATTATACATCCTGGTTTTTGCATCTAGTACTACATATATACAGATATTATAGCCGTGTAGCAAACAGCCTCCATGTGTGGGCGTTCAAAGGAGAGAATATTAAAATAATTGATGTCATTTTAATTCTAGTAATCTTCGATTCTGAAGATCATGCGGCCATTATTCAAGAATTTGGTATAATTTGAGGTTATATGCTAAACTTGACTAAGACCATATAATTAGATCATTTTTGGGTAATTTCTTATTATTAATTCTGAATCACTTTTTTCAGATGTCATTCACATTTATACGAAGGCATAATAAAATATTTAAATGTTGTGCCTTTTTTTCTTCGTTATTTACGAGTTTATGTTTTATGATTTATATTTTAAAAATAAAAGAATTAACAGTTTCTTCTTGGTATTTAATGATTTTATAAGGAGGATCTAAATTAACATATTAATTAATTATTTTTATATCATATAATTTGAAGCTATTAATTATTATCGGATTTTTGTTTATTGCTCTGGTGTTGCATCATTAAGTGTTTTTGATGATTGTATTAGTAGCATCATACTGATGGTATTTAGAAATTATATTTTGGTAAACGCTGCATTGTAGAAAAACGCAAAAATTTTAAATTAAGAGTTTTTGTATTATTTGTATTAAAAACTAGAAATAAAATACAAAACTATTTTAAAAAATCCGCGTGATTACTTACAAACGCTATGGTGATTGATGTGACGTCACTTCATGCAGCTCCCACCTCTTAATTTTTTTTGTGCTGCTGTCATCATCTTGTCAAATTTTTCCTTAGTTGTTTTCCAATTGTTTTTCACAAAATTTATCTAATATCGATAAATACGTCGTTTTGCTTTAGTAATAAAACAAAACGTTTTCATTCTTTTTAGATATCTTTAAACTTTCAACTTCAAATTTGAAATTTTAATTTGTTAACCTCCAATTTGAAAAATGTTCAGAAAAGTAGTACCAAAATCGCTACCAACCTTATAAATAAACATCTGAAAACACTAGAAATTGAAAACATAAATTATGAAATTCTCTAACAGGTTTATGCATAAAATTGTAACACTCTGTAATTGTTTTTGAAATTTTGTAAATAATTATTTTTTATATTTACACAATTTCTCAGTGACAATTGTAGAACTAGAATTTCAGGTTTTAAATTGAATGTTTCTGTTTGTGTATTCTTTTATCTTTTTTTTTATCTAAACTAGTTAACCCTGGTCCTATCCAATGACGTCACACGACGGCCATTATGAATTTATGGATTTTTTGCGCGCGAGAAGATTATTTGAATTTCAACATTCATTCTTTTGCAGAACAAAAATGATGTTTTAATGGTTTTAATAGAATTGAGAAAAAGTAGGTAATGTGCAGGAATGTCGGACGGGCGAATGGGAGTAGGTATGTAATAGCATATACGCAATTGAAGTCAATCGATGGGGCTATCCGATTATGTAAACCATTTCAATTAAATACCACAGATAAGGGACCTATAAAACGTTAAAGATACTTCATGTGGATTTTTTCGGAATAACTATATTGAAAAACAATTGAAGATAGGTCGAACCACAACCATACGAAAACCCTTTCTCTAGCCTACACAACAAAAGCAGTCTCATGTCGGTACGGCGGGCGGGCGTTTTGTTTCTGAAATACAGCGCAAAACACTCCATTTTTGGTTTTCAAGGGTAAAGGAAGAAAAGCAAAAGCGAATCGGATCGTTTTTGCGTCCAGCTGCCGAGAACGATCGTTTCTGTATAGAACTCGAATAGGAAGCGATTCGGATAAGTTTGAACATTTTCGTGTGTCGATATCTCTCAGAAATACCAATCGCCAACCCCCCTGCGCAAAGCAAACTCGACTTTGGTTAGCTCAAAACAATGAAGCGGGCATCCCAAGAAAAGCGCTCCCACGGCGATCTTGCTGCCATCTATTAGCTAACATTTTGTTACTCTTGTTAAAAACAAGAGTGAAAACACCATACCTCTATACATCTCGATAATGCGTTATAGTACTCTTAGTGTTCTGAATGTAATAATAGGGAAAAGTCATCGACCACGAGATGACGCTAAATTTCATCAAAATGATGGAAGAAAGGATGACCATCTGCTGGCTATAAATCTTCAAATCTGAAGATTTATAACATTTCTTATGACTTTTGATGATATGTTTTACTTTTATAGCAACAGTGTGATCACCTGATGATCACACCATCACCATCAAATTAGATTTTGTAAATTTGTAAACTTGTTTTTCTCCTGTATTTCGTTAAATGTCCCTGTCTTACGGAATCCTACGCTTTTTCTATATCAATTTCTTTTTCATATCTATCGAGTAAGAGATGTAATCATTAGCACTTTCGAAAATTTTAACAAAATGTTTATAAGCGTTATCGAATTTTAGAGTACAAGTTGGCTTTTCCTATTTCTGCTTTCCTTTTAGATGATCGCTCAGGATGACTAACTTTATAACTTTTAGTGCTTCTAGCAAATCTTTATTGGAAGACAAGCCCGATGACTTCTTAATCGGCCCGACAAGCCCGAGAGGCTCAAACAGCCCGAGAAACCTGAAGAGTCAAGAAATCACAAATGCTCGACAGAGGTCCGAATGACTGGACAGAGAAGCTCGATGGCCCCAGAAGCCTAAACCGTATAAGAGGCTCGACAGACCAGTATTTCTCGGCAGGGCCAAGAGGAACAGACGCGAAGTCAAAAGACCCAACAAGCTCGAGAGGCCAGAGCAGTCCAACAGCCCCGAGAGGTCCGAACAGCCCGACAGACCTGAAAACCCCAAAGGATCGAGAAGTCCAAAAAACCCGACACGCTCGAACGGCGTTTTTAAATTGTAAAGCTGTAAGCTGGTACTTGCAGTTGGCTTTTCTTATTTTTGCTTTCCTTCATGATCGCTTAGGATTACTAACTTTAGAAGTTTTAGTGCTTCTAGCAGATCCTTATTGCTTTCTAGTCTCGTAGTACAGCCCTGCACTAACCGAGATTTCCAGGCCTTGTCCGGTCCGACTGGGGGCAAGCTTGACACGGCCCAAAAAACCGGTTTCTTCTTGATCGGTTCGATAAGTTCCAGGACTCAAACAGCCCGAGAAGCCCGAACGGTCCGACAGAGAAGGAAGAAGGGTCGTAAAATCCAAAAGATCCGACGGCCCGAGAGGTTTGAACGGTCCAAAAGGCTCGACAGACCGGTATTGCCCGACAGAGCCAGCCGAGAGGTACTGACGACCCGAAGGGCCGATAAGTCAAAAGGCCCGAGAAGTTCAACAGGTACGAGAGGTCCGAACAGCCCGACAGACCTGATAAGGCCGAGAAGTGCAAAAGACCCGACAGGTCCGAGAGGTTTGATAAATTTTTAAACTGAGTCCCGGCCCGAGCGGAACCCGAGCTTTGAACCGGGCCTGTGTAGTATTTGCGACTTGGATGTTTTGGAGAATGTTGATGCTGTTTGTTAATGGGTGGGTTGCTAAGAACGGGGTGAGAAGTTCAAAAGGCCCGACGATCCGAGAAGGCTGAACGATCCAAAAGGCTCGACAGGCCCGACAAACCGGTGTTTCCCGACAGGGTTGAAAGGAACAGAACTCAAAAGGCCCGACAGGTTCGACGACCCGATAAACCCGAGTGGTCCAACAGGCCCGAGAGGTCCGAACAGCTCGACAGACCTGAGAAGTCTGAAGGGCCGAGAAGTCCAAAAAGCCCGGCAGGTACAAACAGCCCGAGAGACCCAAAAAGCCTAATCAATCTTTAAACTAAGGCCCAGCCCGAGCCGAACCCAAGCTTCGACCCGGGACGTGTGAGGGCCCGACTAGAAAACGCAGCCCCTGCAGGTCTCTACTTCGTAGTATTTGAGAGTAGGATGTTTTGGCCTATGGAGAAAGTTGATGCTGTTTGTGAGTTGCTAAATGCCGCGATGTCATCACTAAATTGTTTTTTGTTCATCATATGTGGGTGTCCAAGGGATCCGTTTGATATTGTGTTTTTATATTTGTTACTTAAATTTTGATGAACTTTTCCATGTGTACATTAGACCCCTGGAGCTAGTTGTAGGAAACAATAAGCCCTGCAAAAGTCTCTGTAGAAGATATAAATTTTGAACGTTGTCAGTACTACTTGGTTTCTGTTTATCACAAAATTTCTTAATAAAGAAAAATAGTTTACATAGAACCTTAAATTGTTACGATTATATACAAAGTGTAAGTTTTTTTACAGGGGAGGGTGTCCCAGTCCGCCTAAGATTGTAAGAAATTTTGTTATTTCTCCACCTAGACTTTATGACAATTTCTAATCTTTAACAATAACAAAACACGATTTTTAATTCTTAAAAGAAAAAAAACATTAGAAACTCAATTACATTTGACACTTTAGAAACAATTGAAATAAGAAATTGAAATTCTTTCGTTTTTCATAGACTCTTTAGACAAATAGAAGGGTAAAGTTTGAATGTAAATCCTCTTTTTTCAAGACACGTTTTAAGTTGGCTAAAAATAAATTTGTGACGTAACTGTCTACCTTTAGCTATTTGAGATGTTTTATAAAGCTTTAATCATTTATATTACTCATTAAAGCAATTCTTGTTTGTTTCTAGACTCTTTCGATGTTCATTCCATTGTACAGCATATTTACTTCTTTTGATAATTATGTCGATGCTTTACCTAGTTTTATTACAAGAGGTGTTTCTTGGAAGCGTTCATTTTGCAAGACAATAGAGAGGAGTTCTCCTAAATTTGACTTTCTTTTCATTACGTAAAATTTAATTTCACACTAAAAAGCATTTTGTAATCAACTCCTCCCTAAATATGTCGACCATTAGAATTAATCTTATCGTAACATTCTTATGGGACTGTAATTTACATAAATTTCCACCCTATTAGTAGCAGATGAGAAGAGTTCGTCAAGTTAAAAAATTAACCTTTTCAGAACTGCCAATGCTTTTGGTTAATCTAGAATCACGCGTTCCAGATATTTTAAAAACTTTGTTTTGTAAAAAAAAGCCCCTCTGGTTCGTGCAGAGTATATGGTGTTCACATAAGGCATAAAATTTTAAAAGCGTGAACCGTTACCGGCTGTTAGGCGAGTATAAAATTGAGAGAAATCAAATGACAAAGTTTACACCCTACAATCAGTGAGTGTGTGCGGTGATATATGGTCAATGGGCAGGCTGGCGGGACTTAATAACAGAGCGGCTTAATAATAAGTCTTGTGGCCGGTGTGTTGGTATAAGCGCACAACGCACCGCGGCCTCACACCGCACGGGCCCGTATACCGCCGTCAAAGTGGTCGTGCCCCCAAGGGGTCGCTGCTAACGTAACACTAATGTATGTCAATTTTGAACCACCACCACTACCACCATAAAAGATTGTAATGTAATAAAAATGTTGTTATTATATTATATGTCGATATTCGATTAGATAGGAATATTAGATAAGAAGAGTGCGCCGCACTCTGTGGGCTTGCTCTCGGACGGGTTACTCTAATTAATACCCTTCCTTAATAATTATTAATTATACAGCCGAGTTTACACGCATAAAACCTATAATTAATCGGTTTGCGATTTAAGTAACGACTTTGGGAAGTTTTAATTTTAGGTAAGAAATTTCAAATTGTCAACACGACGATCAGAATTATTTTGATAAAACATGGCCATTAATTGCATTAAGTGGGCATGAAGTAGTCAAAAAGACGTCATCTTGAGAAAAAAATATAACACTTATAGAGCACGAGCTGTAATCTACGGTTCAAAACATGTAGTGAGATTAGATTTGTCAGAACACGTACAAATTTTCTATTGTATTTCTGTTCCTATTGTACACGTTTTTCTGGTGGTTATCAATCAGGATAAATCTGAATTTTCAACTACCTAATTATCCGTCTTTAGTTTCTACAGAATGTGTCACTTTGTGTTTGACTTTTCTTGTAGAATTTATCAGAGCATTCTTTTCAAGAGATGTGTTTGCCGTTTTCTGTTTTCGATTTCGAGCATATTTGATTGTCTCATTGTATTATATCAATATTGTCATTATTGTATTGTCTTGCAGTTTGAAATTCATTATTCAATTAGCGAATCTCAGAGAGCGAATGGTTGCGTTTTATCGTTAGTTTGTTTTGTATAAAATTTTGGTAAATTCCCTTGAAGAATCTGAAGGTAAAATCGAAACTTTTCATCAATTGGTATTAAAATTATTGGAATTTTTTTATAGGGATACATCTTTTGTTTAATATTCCTAGTATTTGTTTCGAATTATTCTCTGCACCTATAAAAAGAGTAAGATACTCGCTTTGGACTAATACCGTCTTAGATTAATGTCGATTCTTTTATCAAGCTGTCAGGCACGTCCCTGGAGATACAAAACTTTTAAAGAATTTTGTCGGAATTCGTAAATCGTAAAATCTTTGGAAAACTTCAAGGTTGGAAATTCTTCAATTGCATAATATTAGAACTTTCATTAGTGTTGCTTCCCAGGATAAATTGGCACTGAGGCCCTTTTAAGGCAATATTTTGCATTTGGTCTCTAATTACGTCTTCGACAAATTTGTAGTAAAAAATCAGAATTTTTTTGTAACAATTACAATTACATGTAGTAGATACATACCGGTTAATGGCTTGTCAATTAAACAGTGAGTTTAATAAGTTCGCTTTTGTACTTATTATTTAGTTATCTAGAAGTTTGAATAGCTTGAATCAGTTTCAATTGCAGAATTGAAATCTCTTTGACCGATGCAGAATTGGCTCGTTGGATTTACGGCGTGAATGCGTTCATCACAGCTGCAGACCGTGGAGTAGTAGATGGAAATTGTAACAACAGTAGGTAGTCGAAGTAGCTATATTGGCGGCCGCCGTCCTTGGTGGTAATGATGTTGAGCGAAGGAGGCGAGACATGGCAGTCAAAGTCGGTTACCGATGAAGATGATGGTTGTTGGCATGAAGTAAAAGATAAATGGAATGAAGTCCGGTGTCCAGCTGTTGATGATACCATCGAAGGCCAAATATTTTTGTTTATTAGGCGCCTACGTTTTGCTGAACTGATTGCCAAGCGTGGCGTGAGAGCCGTATGCTAGATATGCATTGGCCGTTGTGAGCAACGATAATGATGATGACGGACACTAAAGATGAAGGTGAGCAACGTACAGAGAAGGAGAAGCTGTGGTGCTTTTGATTTTTTGGCATACAAATGGAGGAGGAACTCGGTAAAGGCCGGCAGGAAAAGACAGTGGCACGAGCAACAGCTACTACTTCTTAGTCAGTTCGCCATTGGAGTCTTAAGAGTCCATACATTCAAAGCTTCCCTATTGTCACAGAAAAGGTTCGAGTTTAAAGCAGGTGTTTTCAGTTCCAAGTCTAGCGAGTTTGCTCCTATTCTGCTATGCTTGGGAACCCAAACAAGGTTAACCATTTTTTGCTATGGCGAGGTATTTCCAAAGCTTCTGTGCATTCTTGAAAAAAAAGTTTCTTGTTCTGGCTCACTGGATCTTTTTTAGTGATGTGATGCAAACCTCTTGCTCCGTTTCGTCTGCGTATGCCACCGATAGTGATACAGACTTCTTCCTGTATTTTTGATATTGTTACCAAGAGCTCTTTCTCTTCTTCTTGAGGTTGGCGCTTCATTTAAGTATGATGCGCCGATGATTAGAAAAATTAGTTGTCAAAAAACCATAACATTAACTTGCAATGAACGCCACTAAGACTAATAACTCAGTATGATCTCGAACTTAAAGTTCTCATTAGATGGCGCCTTAATTCATTTATGCTGTAAGTGTTATATTTGTATTTCTATACGGCCAGCATAAACTTTACGTGCAACCATTGATCATCATTATCCTCCACTGATGAGTGTAAACAAGGACGAAACGATCGTCTGGAGGTATAACGGTCAATGCACAATTTAATTTTTTGGGGAAGACAGACTTCTGTCTTCATATTGTAGGCTACCAAGATGGATAATCTTCCAGACAGATGTCCTTTACTAAATTCTTATATGGAAATCTCTTGAACAAGACTTGTCTAAATGTACAAGATTCAAAAGGTATTTGACGTAATTCTGTTATGCAGGCCTTTTCTTGTATCCGGAGTAGTATATTATTGATTATTCCTTTGGTATCAGACTGAGTCTGGAAAAAACGGATGCCTTGAAGATAAATCGCTGTAGGACATAATAAATACATGATGCTATCCTTTCAGGCGGGACTATATGTCTATTGGAGGTGTTTGATTGTCTTGCGTTATCTCGGAGACTTTTCTGCTCGTTCAGAACTTTGCTTTGTTTCTGAAATTAGCAGTTACCATTTCAGATCGCACTCAAACCATTGAGCTTTAACTAAAGAAACTTAGTGCATACTCAATAGTGAAGGATACAGTAAACAAGACAGGTTTAGCTACTCATAGAAGATCTTTTGTCTATACAACTGGCATTCACTGAGATTATTAGTTTATAAAATCTTAAACATCTTATAAGATCGCGCTTGTTACTATGTTAACAACGCCAAAGTGTTTTGGTGGGTTTTATTGGTCGCAGGAAGGAACGTGGAAACCTTACTGGCGAAAGAGTTTGAATTCCCGCTGCTTGCGTTTGAAAAAAATTAAGAAAACTTTCTGTTTCAATAGCTTTTGAATTACCAATTATGGTGACTTTACATTATTTGCAAACAGTGAAGTGCAAGCCGATGTTGTCCGCTAAATAAGCAAATACCTTGAAGGCTCTGTAGTACTTTGTATACGTGGAGCGGCGGCGAGGATTGCCTAAACATTGTTTAACATTTTATAAGTCTAAATCCCTTTTTGCGTGACGTGAGGTTCTCAGATTGAAATGGATTTTACAACCAATAAGGGGAAAATGTTCGATCACCAAAGTAGGTAGAAAAAGACACAGCTTTGATTACCTTTTCTGATGTGATATCAGATAAAGTTGATAGAGCTAGAAGGCTCGGGAAAGAACAGAATGACGTCTATGCTCATCAAAATTTACAAGTTACATTCACATCAAAATGCCACAGCTCAAAGCCGTCATATCAGGATGTGAGAAAGGCGTCATTTAATGACAAAGCAGACGTCTTTTTGACGTCATACTAAAATGTAGAATTTTTGACTGAACAAATATGATGACGCCAATTATTGAAATTGAAGCATGTCCAATTAATTAAATAAATCTGATGTCACTCTGCTTGCTGGATACTGCTCTGGATGTGTAGACGAAGGAAATTCACAGTTTTACGTTTTTGTCTTATAAGTGAAGTGAAAGAAAGGATTTTTATTTTATGGAATTGACAACCGTACGCTTGCAGTATCATAGGTATTAATCTAAAGATTCTTTTACGTCTCTACTTAAGAAGTAATAGCTTGTTGGTTAGTTAGTGTCTTCGTGTGTTGAGAGTGGATTTACAGTGTTTTTCTCTAGATTTTCAGCGTTCTTTTCAAAATTACTAGACATTTAAAAATATTATAGAAACCTATATTAGCACCCAGGGACGCTTTTTCCCCGTAAAACTTGTTACAAGCAACCACAGAACTAAAAATCAAATCGACCACATAGCCATTAGTAAGAAATGGAGAAGGATGTCAGAAATAGGAGAGGAGGAGACGTCGGATGTAATGTCGGAGTAATACCACAGAAGTTTACGGCGCGGAAACGAAAGTTTAATCTATTCAAACTTGAAATAGAAAACATAAAGAGGGAGTACAAGCTGAAATCGAAGAATCAGTTTGATGTCTTCGCAACTGAAAAAACCGAGGGAAAAGCGCCCGAAGTAGAACGGCCCTGGGTTACAGTTCGAGATTTTTATATTAAAAATTGCAAAAGAGTGTTGGGATATAGGGAAAGAAGAAGGCAAAAGTAGGTATCAGAAGATACGTGGAAGACAATAGAGAATAGGAGAAAAGCAAAGGCAGGACTAGAGCTAAAAAGCGGGAGGCTAACAAGATACACTCAGAGCTGAATAAAAAAGCCAAATGGAAATTCAAAAAAGTTAAAAGTCAGCTAATGCGAGTAATTCTAAAGAACTGTATAGGAGCATGAAGATATTGTCAAACAAAATTGCTTCGTCAGTAATAAACCTGTAGAAAACGAAAAGGGTGAATTTCTTACTAGAGAAAGAGAGCAAATAGAACGGTGGAAACAGCACTTCCAAGAAGTTTTAAATACGCAGCACTTGACGGAGGAAATGGAAGAGGAACAAGGAGAATCTCAGGAAATCCAGAATATCTCTAAGACACCAGAGCAAAAATAGTTCAAACAATTAGTCAGCTTAAATCAGGAAAAGCTCCTGGAGGTAACAATGTAACAGCGGAGGCACTGAAAGTTGATCTAGAGTTGTCGGCTGTAATATTGAAAGAAATATGTGATAGTGAAACCATCTCTACTGAATGGAATAAAGGAGTTTTGATTAAGCTTCTCAATAATGTAACCTTACTAACTGCCACTGTTGGATAGGAATCACGCTGCTGTCTGTACCTAGCAAAATTCTCGGCAGGATCTTTTTGAATCGTATAGCAGACCATTTAGAAGTGCGCTTGATGCAGGAGCAATCTGATGAAATGGAGTTCCAATCCCCGCTTTACTTACTATTAATCGACTTCGGAAAGGCTTTTGATTCGGTGAACAGAGAAAAGTTGTGGAAATTTAAAAACAATTTGGAATAAATATAATTCAAGCTGTGTTCAAAGATTATATTTGCCAAGTGGAACTCAAAGGGAGGTTCTCAGAACCTATAACCGTGAGTAAGACAAGGATGTCTGCCCTCTCCTATTATTTTTATCATGGCTTTAGACAGAATGATGAGAAGAGCCACCAACCGAAACAGGGTTTGAATAAGCGCTTAGAAGACCTTGATTTCGCTGAAGATCTGTGCCTACTAGTATCTAGGTTTCGTGATATGGAGACAAAGTTGACGAATGTAAAAGCGGAAGAAAACAAACACAGACATGCGCATAAATGTTGCAAAAACTAAGGAAATTCGAGTCAATAATTTGAATAATTTGGCACTTTAACTTTACAGGTGGAGGAATTTTGTTATCTTGGCAGTATAGGATGGAGAAGCAAGAAGAGACGTCGAGAGCAGGATTGGTAAGACACAACATCGACCCATACGTAGGTCGCGACAACTTCACTTAAAAACAAAGTAACAGTAACGTCAAGCCCGTTCTCCTTTATGGCTGCGAGACGTGGAAAGTAAACCGAGACATAGAAAATAAATTGCTAGTTTTTATTAATCGTTGCCTTAGAAATATAATGAGAATATGGTGGCCAGACATTATTATTAATGCTGAGCTCTGGCGTAGAACAGATACCAATTAATAAGCAAATTTTGGCAAGGAAGTGGAGGTGGATTGGCCACATGCTGAGACAAGAGTCAGAGAAAATTCCACAGCAAGCCTTCGAGTGGAATCCTTAGGACAGGAGAGCACAGGGTCGATCACGGATTACCTGGAGAAGGTCCATGCTGAAAGAGTTGGCAGCAGGTGAAAGCGATAGTGCAGACAGAGATGGATGGAAGAACTTCGTTCTGGCTCTATGCTCTACTGAGGAGTAAGAGGACTTAAGTCATATCATATGTAAATATCTTTCTGCATTTCTTATGGCACGACGTAATTCGTGATCTGTTGGTTATTTAGTGCCTACGAGTGTTTAGAATAGGTTTCCAGTGTTTTTCCCAGAATTTAAATGCTTTAATTTATACTTTTTTTTATTATAATTTCTATTTTTGTGTTTCTCTTTTTCAACTACCTATCTGTTTATCATGTTATGTTTCTTATAACAACTCCTTTTTTCCCTTGTTCTTATAATATAAAATATCTGAAGTTATGAATGAATGAATTAATCAAATTCGCACCAAACAGGAAAAGATTGTTGAAGATTCTTTTTAAAATACTCATGTTAATCTAATTCCGGAAAATTAAAATTCACGGTATCAATATCAAAATAGGCTAATCTAATGATTTTATGAACAACTGATTGGAAACACACAAATTACAATGTACTAGTTGATGAATGGTGATGATGATTTGTCGAAAGTGTATGAAGATAAAGATTAGTGATCTAATCTATCACATCCTGTTTATATAGAAATTAACACGCATGCAAAAAACATGTGCAACAAGTAATATCAAAAATCAAAGTGAAAAATCAATTGAATTAGAAATCCTCAAAAGTGTTTGTTCCTGTTTTAAAAAACGTTACCTGTTATTAAATCGTAAATCGTTCTTAAACAAATTAAAATTGAATGAGTGAAATTAATGAATGTTATTAAGCACTATCGGAACACTCCAAACACGTATTCAAGTAAATTGAGTCTGAGTAAGTTATCGTGTTCTGGTGTTGTTATTATTGTTATTAGTCATTTCTGTTTTGCGCTTTTTAACGAAATCATTATTATATTGACAAATACGAAAGGAGAAAAAAAACGAAATTAAACATTTTTAATAAGCGCTAATACGTGATGTTTTACAAAATTTTATTGCGAAAAAAATATAGTGTAAAACTGCAGAAAAAAAGTTGAATGGAATTTTGCTCATTCATTAAAACGAACAATGGGTTTTAGCCTTCGGTTAAATAACCTATGAAAGCGTAATATATAACCATTGTATAATATCGCCAAACAAGAGCGTCGATGTATAAAACTCCATCGAGCAATAAATTTATTAATAACATCTCTTTTGTTACATTAGTAGGAGAGACGATCCTTAAAAAAAATAAAAGTTCGCTGAAATATCAAGGGTTACACTAATGAAAAAAACTTTTAGAATATCACCTACAATATAGAACAATTCGTGTACTATTTGTCTTGCAAAAATTATATGAAAAATTTCTAATGTTAAATTGTAACTTTCACTTGCACGAAAGTTCCTGTAGGTAATTTGTAACAAGAGAGAAATTATAAAATCCTACCACAAAGGTTGAATTTATGTGGAGTAGTTGTGATTAAGATAATTGTCAACGAAATGGGGTTATAAAAAGCTGCCCAGCTTTTACAAACATTATTTTATAATTTTTAAAGGTTTAGAGAAATAATTCTCATTGTGTAACATTACGTGCAAGAGCTTTTTGGAAAATATGCACATTTCTAATTGTATTCGGGTCTTAGAAAAATCATTAAAAAATAATTTTTGTTGTGATTCGCCAAAAGAATAAATATTGAAATTCAAATGATTTTCTTACGCGCCAAAACGTCGAAATTCATGAATCATGATGGCCGTCTTGTGACGTCACTCGATAAGTTAACTAGATAAAAAAAATAAAAGAATACGCAAACAGAAATATTCAATTTAAAATCTAAATTCTGGTTCTATAATTATCAATTTATAACTGACAAATTATGGAAAAATATAAAATTATTATTCATAAAATTTTAAGAACAATTAAAATTTCTTACAATTTTATACATGAAACTGTTAGGGAATTTCATAATTTATGTTCTCAATATCTAGTGTTTTTAACTTGGTTTATTTACAATGTTGGTGTCCCTTCTATCATCTACATTCGTTGACATTTTTCAAATTGGAGGTTAACAAATTAAAATTTCAAATTTGAAGTTGAAAGTTTAAAAATATCTTAAAGTAATGAAACATTTCATTTGGTTACTAAAGCGAAACCATGTATTTATCGATTTTACATAAAATTTAAGAAAAAACAAACGGAAAACAACTAAACAAAAATTTGGCAAGCTGACATAACCCTTATACACGATGACAGAAATTCAAAAAAAAACAAAAAATTAAAAGGTGGGAATCGTATGAAATGACGTCGCACCAATTACAATAGCGTTTGACAGTTGTGCTGTTTTTGAATTTTGAGGTTGACATTTGTTAGTAACGATGTCATCGGCACCAAAATAAAATTTATTAATGAACAATTTTAAAGAAATCGTTTATGCTGTTAACTTTAATATTCAACAAATACCAAACACATTATTTAATACAACAGTTTTCAAACAAAGTAGTGTAAATGTACAATAGAAAGGGATTTATTTCGTACCAACATAAGAATCCAAAAAGCCCTCTTGTTTAGTTTTAAAGCATTTTAACAGAATTTAGTTTCTTATCCAATTTTCAGAGATAAATGATTTTGGTACATATGAAAAAAAAAGTCAATTGATCGCGTTCAGTGGACACAGCAGCTGAATTACTGACATAAAAATATTTACTGAACGCGACCGCTGGCATCCAGTTTTCACCCAGCAGGTAAGTAATTCTGTCAGCGCATTTGAAAAGCACTGTTGAAACTCAGCGGCGCGAAATTGAAACGCGTAATGGACCTACCGCGTATTATATGGAGACGTCTCCATCACGGAAAACTACTTAGTGCGAATTTATCATCAAGATTCTCGCTTTTATGCAAGATTAAGAGAAATCAAACTGTTAATTTGTATGTTTATCATTATCGGTAAGGAACATTTTGCAATAGAAGTTGAACGATTCAAACGATCGTTCATCGAAATGACAGCGACTAAGTTTTATAATTCCACAGCAAAAATTATGCTAACAAGCAGCTGCTGTGTCCGCCGAACGCGACCATTGAATCTATCATCTATCTTTTTGCCTTCAACATTGCTTTTTTTGTCTGCCAATGTAACAGTAAAATGACAAACGTCTTCTAACAAGTTCTGACGTCATCAATATCATTTTTGATACCAGCGTTCTCCTAAGGAGATTTATTTCTGGGACATCTTCCTTATATCCATTCCAGATATACTAGAGATAATTTTCTGTCTTCACGCAAGTAATCTCCATATCTTTCTCTCTAGAGACAATTTAAGGATCCTACTGCTGTGGAATCAAGAAGATTTGGGAGGTTTGACTTATCGAGCTCAATTTTCAATTGCTGTAATTCAGAAATGCTTGTTTCTCAGATGGTTATCAATCGTATTCCATTTATAGATTCATTTTTCAATTCCATAGACGAGAGCTGCTGATCAGTTACCAACAAACTCAAAAGAAGCTACAAATGCTCTTAAAGTCACTAATGAAAAGGATGACGAAGATTTCATAAATATCTAACCTCAAAATACTGGTCGTTTGAAATTTGCGCTTTTGATTGTATAAATATTTCAAGATGATTAGGGCCGAGGCCTGAACGTCGAAATGCAGCTCTTTGTCATAGGCGTCCCGAAAAAATTAAGACAACTGAAACTGTAAATGCACCACAAAAGCGTCTTAAGAGATTCTACTGTAGACGCCAAATATCCTAGGGCCTTGATCTTCTTAAAAGACTCTTTACGTCTCGAATTCCTGATTTAAAACTAATAATCTGTTGGTAATTTAGTGTCCTCGAGTATTTAGAGTAGATTTCCGGGGTCTTTTTCTGAATTTCCGGCGTTCTCTAATGATATTATGAAAACCCATACTTGTAAACCTCTAAATTCGATTTGTAACCTTAAAATTGGTGCACATTGATATGAATTTAATCTTGGAGCGATCCAAGTAAATTAAACTGCCATTTGGAATTTTTATAAGTTAGAAATGACGACTTCTTCAGTTTGCTGATTATTGATGTCTGGGTTATGGCATAGTCGCTCTAAAATGTAGCGCTAACTTTCTACGCTACCCACTGCAACGAAGCGATACCAAGCGATTCGTTTGCATTGGTTGTGTTCTTCATTATCTTTTTTTATCAATTTTTTGTTCGAAATAACCCTCTTAGATGAAACCTTGAGTATACGTTCGTATACGCGTTTTAGGCCTTATCTTCCCGCCTATACCCTCTAGTACAGAACTGACTTTTTGTATCTAAAGATTCTAAATGACGTGATTCATAATCACCGACTAAAAGTCTGTTGGTTATTTAGTGTCTACGGGTGTTCAAAGTAGATTTTCAGCGTTTTATTATGGAAACCCGTTTTTTAGAAGTCCCGATTTACAAGTTTTTCTACAATCAGCGGATTATCTAAAGCAAGGCCAACGTAGGCGCTGTACAGTGGCGAATAAGACAGCTGAAACTGATAAGTCACCATAATGAGATTGAAAAAGACCCACAGCTCTAATTTTCTACAATAACCGATTTAAAGATATCAATGCGAAACCTGCTAACCTTTCTTAGCGCATAACATATATGAAAAACGTCTTTGATCAACCTTAATTAAAAATATTTGTGTAGGCCAAGAAATTTATAATAAAAACAGATGATAATCTTGTTTCTGTCATTCTTTCATTTGTTCTTGTTGAAAGAAAAAAAAAAGAATTAAACGACGCGTTTCTAATTATAATTCCAACAACACTGCAATATCAAAACAAAATTTACCAATATGTGCAACACGAAATCACTAACTGCTCGCGCATTAAAGAAGAAAAAAAAATAACGAAATTACAAAACATTTCCTATCTTAAATGTAAATTTGTTGTCCACATTAAAGACTAGTTAATATCAAGTGGACAAACAGCAAAACACGCAACAAGCTAGATTTGTTAACATACCTGTACGATACGAAAATATTTACGACACATTTTGCGTATATTCTAAGTTACTCCACATAGATACTAAAGAAAGAAAAAAGATATTCTAATATAGAGTGTGGGAGTATTCTGATGGGAATATGACCCCGCGACCTCTCACCAGGGCGTTCCCAGCATTGTGCTACCGTCCCCGTGGTCTTGGTGCAGGGGGGGAACTTTTGCTAATTACCCGGTAATTGAGGCAGGAAGTTGAGAAATCACAACCTGCTCACTGTTGTACGCCTTGCTTGTCTACTCTTAAAAAAGCAGAAAAATAGGACAAACAAGAAAACACCTTAGCTGTTTACTTTTTTATTATATCATACGTTTGCATGCATTTTAGTTAATTTATACAATGAAGCGATAGAATTTGCATATTGATTTATGGAGCCATTTATAGAAAAAAAAGCTCCCAATTCTTCTAAAATATTAAAATTAAAAATAAAAGTAGTATTCTTTTGTTGACTGTTATTAATTACATATTAAATTAGAAAGGATCTCGTTTCTGATTTCATGCTCAGTTATTCTTTAATTTGAAACCGGTGTAGAGTTAACTACAAATTTTGTTTCTTAAATCTAATTACATTATCATTTATCTGTGCATCTATTTTTAATTAATCATTTTAATCTTTAATCCCAACTACCTCTTCATCAATTTGTCCATCAACATTATTACTAACAACTTTTTTGACGCTTACTTAAACGAGATCGTTTTGTTTTTCTGTATTTTTTTTGTGTAACACACATTTAATGTTATTACTTGGTAAATTTAAAAAATAAAACACACCTAGAGGATCTGTTGAAAGGGAAAGACTATAAGGGGAACCAGATACACCCATCCTGTCTGGGGTGCGCCATCAACTCTTCATAGCTCAATACTCTTCGGTGAAGCGCCCAAGCGATGCAAGCGGTACCTCGGTACAGTTATATTCACCTTTATACCTACGTACATGATTATTCAATTAGAAATTTTATTTTTTGATTACTTAATGATACAAGATAAGAGTTCTGCTCGAGTGATATTTCAGTTTGTTTGTTTCTCTTTTTTCTTCCTTATAATTTAATTAAGGTTATTCCAATGGCGTAAATTAAAAATAAAAATTATGTGTGGGTAAGTTAAAGGTGTTTTAAAGTTATGTAGTTAGAATAATTCTAAATTGTTTTTTGCGCTAGTACCATTTTAAAAAAATCAACTAATCTTGGTATTTTAGAGATTTCTGAAGCACAAGTCTGATTTCCTTTAAAATATCGAGATTTTTCGAGAAAGGTAACTGTCATTGCTCTTGGTAATTACAGTTTTTAGAGGTAAAAATAATAAAATCTCGATCAGAACTTTTGAATTGCCAATGTGATGGTTTTTAAAAAAATATTATATTTTTCTCTTCAGCTGAAGCAAGAGATCTAATATATTTAGAAAGCAAGACATTTTGATAATTCACTGACTCGCATCATCAATTTGGTTAATTGCAAAAAAAAACGATTAACTTGAATTATATACAATTGTATATCATCCTTGGTAAAACCAGGGAAACTAATCTCTGAATCAGTAATTATAGTTGCAAAATTTTAAAAATACCTTATCTTAAAAATAAAAAAGAATTAAATGATGTTTGAAACTTATTTAACTAATAATTGAATTTTTGTCTAGTTGCTGTCACTATTCTTTTGGGTTTTTAGACTTAATGAAAAAACGTCTGCTTAGTTCCAGTTAGACGAAGCACCGGCACTTAATAGCCTTTCGCCAAAGAACTTTCTGAAGACAACTACAAACAAGTAGGACCAAGAAATTGATCTCCATGGTTGTCAGATTCTACCCTTTTTAACCGGATTTTTAAAGAATAGTTGGAGACAAGTAGCACTATTCATCAACTCTGGAAAAACGTTGTGGCATTCAATACATTCACATTTTAATGTGATAAATGCTGTAAAAAGCAATGTAAACTGTTTGGTTCGGTGTTGTCAGGCTTGTCAATTTGCTGTTGTATTCTTGGCCCTTCGGGTCGCTCCGGTTTGTCGGGCTGTTTGAACTTCTTGGGCCTATCGGATCTCTTAGGCCTATCGAGCCATACGAGTCTGTCGGATTGTTTGGGCTTGTTGGGGTTTTTGAACTTCTCAGCCCTTCGGGCTTCTTGGGTCTGTCGGACCGTTTGGACCGGTCGGGCCTTTTGGACTTCTCGGCCCTTCGGGTCTGTCAGGCTGTTTGAATCTCTATGGGCCCTATAAGTGTGCTGGGCCGTTTGGGCCTTGAGGTTTTTGAACTTCTTGGCCCTTGGGCCTGTCGGGACTTTTAGACTTCACGGCCCTTTGGGTCTGTCGGACCTTTCGGGACCCTCGGACCTGTTGTGCTTTTCAGACTTGGCCCTTCGGGTCGCTCCGGTCTATCGGGCTGTTTAAATCTTTTGGGCCTGTCGGACTTCTTAGGCCTATCGGGCCATACGAGTTTGTCGGACTGTTTAGACTTGTTGGGGTTTTTGAACTTTTCGGCTCTTCGGGCTTCTCGGGTCTGTCGGACCGTTTGGGTCTGTTGGTCCTTTTGGACTTCTCGGCCTTTCGGGTCTGTCGGACCTTTCGGGACTTTCGAGCCTGTTGTGCTTTTCGGGTCGCTCCGGTCTATTAGGCTGTTTGAATCTTTTGGACCTTCTATACCTTTCGGGACTCTCAGGTCTATAGAGAAGTTTGGATCTATAGGCCTCTTGGGCCTTTCGGGCCTTTTGAACTTCTTCGGTCCTTCCGGTCTCTCTGGTCTATCAGGCCGTTTTGATCTCTCGGGCCTGTCGAGCCCTTCAAACTTTTTTGTCGGGTTTCTCGGACTGTTTGGGTCTTTCTCGTTGGTCAAGAAGTTATCGGATTTGTTTCGGGCTGCATCAAGTTTATCCCCAGTCAGGTCTAGAAATTTCAGCCTGTGGGCTCTATATTGTACACAATAGGATTCGGTATGAGCATTTTTTGTAGGTTTAGTAAATTAAATATTCAATAACTGTCTTTTTAATTACAACATGAACGACGAAAGCGTTATGAATGAGCTATCTTCTTGGTTTCTCTCAGAATCATGGCATGCTAGACTGTGCAAATTATATTAACGAGGAGAACTAGAAAAATTATTTACCCAGCTATGACAGAAACAACTGACACTGTATTTCCTTTGAAGTCATAAAGTGACAATTCCTTTTTACTTATTTGTTAATGGTGACTTGAATGTTCTTTTTCTTGCCGAAAAATGGGTATTGTAAAATTAGAGCATAGTAAAGCTTTGGCAAAAGAAGGAGTTAGTTCTAAAGATGTCCATCAATGAATAATCGTGGTGTATGGGAATGATGCTCCATCATATTTTAAAATAAAATACTGGTCGAATCAGTTTCGTTAGAATTGTTAATCCATTGAAGTTGATCCAGGAAGTGGATGACCTTCTGAAGGTTTCATTAACGTGGGTTTTGCGACTACTCACTCCCTAGCAGAAACGGTAGGCACAGGATTTCTAAAAATCATTTGGCATCTTTGAGTGGTGATCCTTTTTCCGTAAGATAGTGACTAGTGACGAAACTTGGCGCATCACTGAGATTTAAAAACAAAAAATACAATGAAATCATAAAAGCTTTACTTTCCCAAAAAAGGCTTGCACTCAGATTCCATCAAGAAAACTTACGGCCACTGTCTCTAGGAATTAACGAGGAATTATTCTTATCGAATACATGCCAAGGGCACTACAATAACTGCAGACAATTTAAGTCGGTCAACGGTGCAAATGGTGTACCAGAGGGTCGAGGAAGCTGATTCTTTCGAACGGCGACCAGGAAACGAGAAACAATCGTTTTATCGCAACCACATCATTGTGAAACCGTCGACTTACTGCTGTTCTCCGATAAGACGAAAATATGTCTCGATGACAATAACGGAAGAGGACGAGTGTATCGGCAGTCCGGACAACGATTTGCTCAGTGCTCCATTTTGGCAAATGACTTGCTGCCGTATGCTAGTTTCAACGGCTTCATCTTTATCCAGAAGAATACGAAGCTACAAGTTGCAAGAATGGTTTAAGAGTACCAAACAGAAGTTGGTCTACAAGGTATGCATTCCGATTCTTAAAATCCTGCACAAATTGAACTTTCGCCAGACGTACAAAAAAACTCCCGCAATTTCCCGCTTTGATCGTCTAACACGTGTTTTTCTGATATGTATACTACTACATCTCAAAATATGCCTTGCTCATTCTTGCTTGTTTGACAACTAACTAGAGGAGAGGGTCACAAATAGATAAAATAAAAGAAGTTATAATCAGCTAAACCACGCACAACGCCAATAGCGTCAGCTTCGGCTTTGGCACCGTGTGTATCCAGCAAACACAAACAGGAAACAGAAAAGAAAATATCTACCATTACACAGAATCTAGCAGACTTTAGAACCTAATTGCTTTTCCGCTTCAAAATCAAAACTGTCCTGTTCTTCTTATTATTATAAATTTTCAGGCAGTTTCCAAAAACTCGGAACATTCTGTTGATCAATTTTGAATAACACATACATATTGCTATGAGGTTTTTAGATATTTCCTGTTATCCCGTGTAAAAATTTTATTTTTACGGAATAATTATTTAAAAATCCCAAGTCGAATTAAAAAAGTATAGAAAAAGTCAAAATTTATATTTTTGATTCCACGTTGCAGTCTAAGTCGATCCTGTATTTCTGAGATGTATTTTCCGTCATGGTATTAGAGTAAAGCACAATCGTCGCGACCTCTATTGGAAATTTAAAAAACTAGTTTGAGGGTGATCGTCGAGTGATCACACTATTGCCAGAACAGTAAAACATTTCGTCGGAAACAATCATCTCCACATTTGGAGATTGTTTCGTGGTTTTGAAATTTCTAAGATTTCACTTGTTTAAACAATCTTGGAATTTTGGTTACTTTAGTACTATGATAACGTCACCCTGTCATTCTAACTAAATCGTTGGTATTGTTTTTGGTCATAAAATCCCAACTGAGAATTGCCTGTACATTAGAACTGTCTTGACACCTACGATTTAAGGTAAGATAAAGAGTTCTCTTTAATCCGGGTTAATCAAACTTAATATCATACTAACTCATTAGAGGTTAAGAGCTAAAATCGCCGAGCGTGTTTGTTTTATTTAAGCTTGTGGACTGTAACTAAAAATAACTTGACATTTATAAAGTCGTGACAAAGCAATATTTGTATGAGGCATACGCATAGTAATAATAGTAACATACTAGAAATAAATTATAAAATCTGTGATAGATAAAAACTGCAGCCTTTAAATTGGAAATGTAAGAAATAACCCGCTGCATTTTATTATTACTTCAAATTTATCATTGCTCATTCATTTCAATTAATATCAATCAATGTGAATCCGGTAGGTCCTGTTGGTCATAGCTAGCTTAAAATTAAGATCAGTTCATGGAATAAATATTTTACGCAATGCAGGAAATCTAAGTTTGATTAGTCAATTTGTTAACAACATTTTCCCAATAACACACCAAAGTTAATAACATAACAGCACATGTACATAATAATATCACGGTGGGCGAAAAGCAACCGAAAATAATAGTTTATCTATGGTTTTTACTTATTAAGCATATTATTACCATTTGTTCTCTCTTGCTACACCGCAATAGTAAAAATTTTAATAACAACTGTGTCTAAAAGCAATAAACTATTCATTAAGCTGGATTTGCTATAATTGCTTTATCATGGTTCGATTATTACACGTTGTTGCAACCGAATGATTACAATTTGTCGATTAGTTTTTTAAAAATATTTTTTTTGTTAGATTTATATCGTGGTTATTTCGAAATAACGTAATTAATTAAAATACAGTGAGCAAAAGTAAATAATATTACATGTTGCTGCGGGCATTCCTTCTCGGAATTTCGATATGATAAAGATCATTAACAAAATATTAAAGGTCTACATACAATCTAATCAATATTTCTGTTAATCGCTTTTGATATTAAATCTTAACTACGGAATTGGGAACTTTATAAAAATATCTGATTTATTAAGCCTAAAAGTTTTTCAGTTTTCTTTGAACATTTATCAGCACAGCAGTTTCATGGATTACGTAAAATGCACAAAATTATATACCCCTTCCGCTCTGTAGTATTCATCTATAAGCTCTCAAAAGCTTTTAAGAACCTACCTACTATCTACCATCTAGGCTCCTTACCTCTTTCCAACTTTTGTGATGGAAAATGCACGTTGATTCAAATACGTCGGTTCGACTTAAATTGCAAAGTGCATTCAAAAGTACAACTGATAATTTTCGACCCTGTTTATACTTTTTTAATTCGATTTGGAATTTCTAGATAAAAACAAAAAACAGAAATTCCACCGACATGTTTGATCTGATTAGATCTTTAACACAAATTAGGTTTTTTGTTCTTTTAAGTCAATAATCAGAGTCTTTGGATAGATATCGGAATTTCTAAGCGGGTTAAACTGCCCGGTCTGTTTAGCCAGTCAAGCTTCACGGCCTAACTGTGCTTTTCGAGTCAATTAGATTCTACGTATATCATAACCTGAGATGATTTTTTTTTTGAGAAATAAACAATTCTGAAGATGCTTTACAACTTTCAAAAAGCAATGGTGTAAAATAAAGGCGAATCTTGAAAAACAATTTCTGATTGACTGACCCTTGGTAGATCTTCAGTCAGGTTTTGCTTAATTCACTTTTCCCACACGCTTTACGATCTTTAAGAAATTTTGCTACATGTATTCCGAACGGTAGCCCTCCCGGCGCGTCGCGACTCAACGTCCCTGCTTCCCTGGTCGAGTATTGCGCCTGGAATGCCAAATGTGACTCTGAAAACGTTTTTCGGACCATCGCATTACGTCACCATTTATAAAACACTGAAAATCTACTCTAAACACTCAGAGATACTAAATAACCAACGGATTATTAGTTCGATATTGCGAATTACGTGCCATTAGAAATGCAGAAAAATCTTCAGATAATCCGTGACACTACACTAATTGGAACTTTGAGCTTTGATAGTGGATTCGTGTACCGGCGATTCTTCTGTTTGTTTCTAACATCTTTTGGATGTCAAATAGGAATCTTTCCAACGATGCAGATACCAGCGATCTTCTTTTGCTTACTTTTAATACCTTCAAATGGAATTCGGTTTGCTGGCACTGGTAGATCAAATCTATCAAACGGCCCAGTCGCCGTTGAGTGAGTTTTGTTTTTCTTCAAGTATCTTTTGTTTTTCTGCAATGGAAGATCACAGTGAAACAGGACTTTGACTATTATAAATGGTTTACCTTTTTGACATATGTTTGATAACTCAGAAACGGCTAGTGACACGGAGATGGGGGTATCTTAAACCCATAAAAAACAAGAAACCAAACCAAAATGATTATGTCCTACAACCAAAGACTATCAAATGCCTGAAGTTGACAAACTATTTTCGATTTAAATTAAATATGGGGTGCCTGCTATACCAAGCTACCAAGGTGGTTGGCACGCACGGTGTGTGAACAGGCCGCCAATTACACTAAAATATCTTAAACAAATTCACGTAAATTTCATAGGCAAATTGGTTTCAAAACTCGTGAAATATTGAGAGATTGAGATAAACAGAGCTACGTTAAATCCACGTTTGAAAAAACGACAAAATGTTATAGCTCAAAAACGTCATGTCGAGTTGCAAAAAGACGTTATTTAATGGTAATTTGAATGTCTTTTTGACGTCATACCAAAAAATTGAATTTTTGATAAATTGATAACAAGTCAGAACAAAAATGACATTTTGAGGACGTCAACTGTTTGAATTCGTCACCGGCAACGAAACTTGTCCAATTAGTTCAGTTCCTTTGTGGTATGAGAATGACACAGCATGAGGTATCGTTGGTAAGTTGCTGTAAAGTGATGGCGGGTTGATTGTAGGTGGAGGAGGATTATTTTCTTTCTAACAGATATATCTTGCAATAGCCCTCTGCTTTAAGGTACGTAGTCAAGGATAACAAAAACTGGCTGTAACCGATGCAGGTGATCTTGAAAAGATGCGCAAAACACTATTCTTTACTCAGAAGAGAAAAGAGGAAAATGTTGGGATGCTTGGAGAATGTAGGATGCAGTTCTATTGGTTGAACAGCAACGTAAGCTACGAGCAAACGCTAGGCTATTCTAATGTCTATAGGGCTGATAAAATATGCAAAAGGGCTGTTAATGTCTGAAGATCCACATCTGCAGCAATTGTTTGTTATTTGATACGCTTAGACTTTAAAACCAAGAGACCAGAATGTCAACATCAGACACCGTACTTGATTTTGGTAACAATCTACCAATGTAAGAAGTTTGATTCGTTATAGACCAGAACCTAACCCTCCACGTAACCACTTCAGTACCTACCCAAACCACGATTGTTCCGCCGGTTACAACACAACCAACCATTTACCCAAACGCCACCGTGCGCCGCCAATATAAAGACCCGCGACTGGAGGATTGACTTTACCGGGAAGGCGAATCTCGTCGTCTTCATAGAGAAGTTGTAAGTATCCGTCACAATATTCCGAAGCACCAGTTTAGCAGGTCCTATTTTCTCCAAGACTTTCACGACTTCCACCTGCCTTTCGAGTACAGGATCAACCTGGAAGCCGAAATTAGCCGGCGCACCCAGCGCGAGAATGAGTCGACATGGTGGCATGACAGAGGAACCTGAATTGTTCTGGCTTCACCACAATTTGTTACCGGAGTACCGTCTGTACCTTACCAGAATATTTCGGAGTGTTTCAGCCGCCGACAACCTAATATATTCAGCCAGGTACGTCGACCAGACACAGTACTGGAATACTGGATTGTTTGTTGAAAATGCGACCAGAGTAGACATTTTCGAACTGCATGCCAGAACCGATCAAGCCTCTTCTGTTCCCGCTGCGGGAAAAGAGGTATTATATCTCGCGACTGTACTTGTCATTAACGAGAAAGCTCAACCAAAGATAGATAGCAGACCGTTAATTCTTGTTGACATCCATGGACACCAATTCAAGGCCTTAGTAGACAGCAGTTTCGTCGCAACCTTCGTGGGAGACGAAGTTGGCCGACGACTGAAGAACCACCGCCCACCGCCCAAGTTCGTAAGTGCCACCGTTATAAATTCGTCCAGATCAACATTCTCGAGAAATACTGTGCTTTATATACTGCTGCTAGGATACAAAGTCCTTCTGGGAATGGATTTCCTGTCCGGCCAGAATCTGCCGTTTGATATGAAGTCCGGGAACCTATTTTTGGAGAACCGAAGAGTTCCCTCCGTTCCAGAGAAGAGGCACTCAGAACAACCCTGCCCGACCGTTACTCTGCTGACTATTGACGAAGAGACTCGCCTCCAGAGGTTTCTGGAGATGGAACTTCCCTAGTTCGAAGAAATCCGGGGACCTACCGACCTCATTCAGCATAAAATCAAGCTAAAGGACCCCACGCCGATAAAACAACGATACCGGCCTCAGAACTCGAAGATGCAAGGTATCGTTGGACAAAGGCGTCATAGAACCATTCGATAGGATGGCAAAGCCCGACTCTGCATTAACTTCCGAAAGGTAAACGAGGCCTCCATAAAAGACGCTTTAGAAAGTAAGGGCACGACTAGCTCCGCCTAGCCGTCATTACCCCCTCCACAATGATACACTTAAGTTGAATCTCTGGCAACGTTTCTTCATAAATTCTTGTTTGATAAACCTTGAACAGACTAGGTGAATGAAGTTGGACCTGATTGAGGGAGAATTCGATTTCGGGCTATTTAAAGTGATTGTGGTAGAGCTTGATTTTAATCATGTGAAGGATAAAGCTAAACCAAGATGAAGGTAGAATCCAATCTTGGACCTGATCCAGGGCAGACTTAAGTTTCAAGCTATTTGATTGTTGGCGGAGCTGAATTTTGGAACACTTAAGATAAACTGTTAAAGAACGAAGGAGGTAAAGTCCAATATCGGTTTACCAGAGAAAGCAGATTGTGAGCGGAGATTTTCTTGATATCCTAGTTGTCCTGATAAAAGATGAAGTGTGATTGTGTCCAGTTTTGGGCTATCTACGAGGGCTTGATTGTTGACCGAGCTAAACTTTGGGCCACTAAGAGTGAGCTGCTAAAGAACGAACTTTGATTGTAGGCCTCCGAAGGTGGCAGAGCCCGATATTGGTTTACCAAAGAAGGCTGATTGTGAGCAAAGACCATTTTTTGGTATCTAAATTGACCTGATGGAAGATAAAGTCTAAATGCTCTCAACGAAGGTGGTCTAGCAAAGACGGAACCCGACTTCGGGTCTAAGCAAGTGCTAAATTCAGTCTTGGGCTACCTAAGAGGGCCTGATTGTTGGCGGAGCTGAATTTTGAGTCACTTAAGCTGAGCTTGAGATTATGGGCCATCGAAGGTGGCACAGCATCATATTGGTTAACAAGAAGATTGTGAGAAGAAATCATTTTCTGGCATCTAAATTGATCTGATGGAAGATAAAGTCTGATTGTGCTCACTTAAGGTGGTCTTGTAAGAATAGATCTAAAGTTTCGGTCAAACTGAGGGCAGAATTCTATTTTGGGCAACTAAAGGTGACCGCCCAAGACAAGGATGAACGCCGAGGCTAAATTGACCGAATTGGTTCGTATAGAAACAAAACTTTTGTGACATTTATTATTTTTGTAGCTCCTAACACTTAAGTGACTATGGAATATAAGAAAAAAATTCTCAAAATTCTCAAAACAAAGATGTCTAACCAGATAGGTGACTTCATTTATATCGTACTGGGCATGGACATTCAGTTATCATAAGCTCTTCTAATTATTTTAAATACTTCACCCCTATCGCACCTTCTCTCTGATATGAATAGTCTACTCTTATATCAGCTACCCGTTCTCTAAGTCGCTGACGCCACAAAATTCCTCCCCTCATCAGGCTGAAGAAGCTCCACGAGGAGCTTAAAACGGCCTCCCGCCTTCGGCGGGAATTTAACGATTGACTTGACTTGACTTGATATCAGCTACTTCCTGGTTTGTAAGCTGTCGGTAACGATACCCAAAAGTTAGAAAAAGCTTGCATCTACAAGCGAAAATGTTTTATTCAATTGTTCAGCAGTTAAAGAGAAAAAGAAAGCAAAAAGTAAAACGTTAAATTAAATGCTAATAAATCAAAATTTATTTCCAGGTAAATATTTTCCATTATAGTTAACGATTATTGGTATATCTTCAAAAGTTCTTGAATATGATTTATAATACATAAATTGTTTGACCTAAAAAATTGACATGAGTAAATCAAGGTTAATACCTAACATTAAATGTTTTTGTCTTCTCTGTAGATTCGTCATTAACAGTTGTATAACCAAAGGTTGTGCGCTCATTAGTTCTAGAATTAGCAAACAAAACGCTTTAAACGTCAGTCATTCCCAACTGCGTCTCATTAATAGAGAATAATATTATAATATTCTTCTCAAAGGCTCCGGTTATCTCTTTTCGAAATGTCCGTTATCTAAACTGGAAAGAAAAGTGATATCTGGTGCCGGAGAGCAATTAGCTGTGCTCGCAAATAATTAATAACTGATGTCATGGTATGCAAGTGCTACCAGTAGTAGTATTTGTTTAGATAATTAACAATATCACAGTCAATTAATAAGAAGGATGTATAATTTCATGTTATTATATATCATCATACTTCTCTCATTAACACCTGCCCACGTTTATGCCATAAAACTAGATTATATACTTCTATCCTCTATCGTCCTACAATTGTTTAAACACTTTTCATTTAATTACTAATTATAGGTTTCGTATCGAGTAGGTTCGGTATATAATATGTTACTTTTGTTGTTATATAACTGTAATTTATAATATTTTTGTTGTGGTTTAGGGCTGGGTACAAAAGAAGATTTATATTTTCTCCAACATTGTTGTTTATTCAAAATCAAGGATCCACCTTCGATCGCGATAAAATAAAATTTAATAGTAAAAAGATAAACGAAACCGGAAAGAATCGAACCATTTCGCGATTGGCTGCAATATCATAACGCACTTTGTGTTGTTTCATTAAAAATAATATCGAACGCCGCCGCCGCCGCCACCGCTGCATCTTGAACTGTCCTACACCGTAGAGCGCGCAGGTTATGCTGCTTTTTGCTTTTCTTGATGCAGTTTTACAATGCTTTTGCTTAAGATAATTACGACATTGTGTTATCAGCATTTATTAAATTATAATTATGATTGTGTGGTGTTTCATTTGTACTGGCAATCTCATCTTTTGGCAATTTATTAATTTTCCGATGCTTTAGTATTTAATGAAATTCATTTAGGTTCGTTTCATCTTTTTGCGAGTGTAATTATTTCTTAATTAATCATTGATTGGAGTAATCGTAATTGTTTCAATCTGTAAATAGATTTGATTTTGAGGATTTGAAATACCACACGACGAAGCAGAATTTTGGTCAGGTTAATATACTTATTGCAAAGCTCTGTAAAATTCAAAAATTTAACTTTTGATCCCGCGCGGCTAAGTTAATAAGTGTAGCAATGCTTTCTATATTAATATCACTTTTCAAATAAGCACAACTTAGGACTATTTAGATCTTGTTACTCCGTAAACATGGCAAGCACTGAACAGAAGAATAAATATAATTCAGTTAGAACTTGACAAATTGTTATGGTTCCCCTGTTTGCTTTCAAAGGTTAATCTTACAGACGTTTTCAGTGAATACTATTAATAAAAAATGATTTCGCTAAAATAATCAATTAATCAATTAACGTTTATGTTAATCATTAAATAATACAACAATGCATATCAAATTTTCAAATGGAATTTGTTCGCGCTAATAATCACCAACCAATAAATTAATTAGTAAATACTTGCATAAAGTAGCAGTTATAAAATATCAGAAAGCGTAGGTATAACAAAAATACAATAAGCATATGGAACGAAAAAATATTAAAGTAAGTTTAAATAAATAATATAAATAACATAAAAATCTGAAGGTTTTGTGTGGTTGTTAATTATTATATACTAAGTACTTTACAGCTAGGTTTCTGACTGGTGTTTGTTTGACACTTAAATTTTAATGATTAATAGGGACGTTTATTTGATTTATTAGTGTTTGGCAGTTTTTTTTCTTCATTTCTGCTCTGTTCTTTTCATCGTTTAAACCTCGCTCTCATTATTGTCTTTAAACACGTAATCAATTAAGATCTGTCTGCTTATTAATTGATTTTTGAGTTTTTTTCCAGAAACGGCAATGTTTGAGATGATATTCATTCATTCAAGAAATGTTTTGACATAACAAAAAGAACGTCCAGTTCGGAAATTAAATCAGCGAGATAAAATCAGCGATTTTTAAGAAATAAAAAAAAAACGTGATTGGGCTTTGTTGTGATTGTGAAATGTGTTGACAACAGTAAGCTGGTTTTATTACTTCCTGAACAAAAAACTTATTATTTTATTTTATTCATTAGTAATTAACATGTTAACTTGATAACTGTCAAACAATGAAGTGTAAAAGTAAATTAATAGCTTTGTTTTTATGTAGACCCTACTGAAGATTGGCTCAGATTATATTATCCTTTTCACAAAAGTTGATCGTTATGCTCTCTTGGCGTGTTCAGACTGGCAAAAGCCGCGCAGTTCAAATAAACGTCAAAATTATACGAGCATAAATCAGTCGTTTCAAAAAGCTATTAGAAGTATTTTTTTGTCATTTAAATACTTTCTCACCTTTAGGGATGTGGCTGCCTGGAACGACCACCGATCAGGGTCTCTTTTGTGACATATACAGATACAGCTCGAGTTGCGGCTTTGCACGTTCTACCTTTGGTGACGAAAGGTAGAACTAGATACAAGCACGGTTCCAGCTATGCTCTCTCAAAAACAAACCTCGTCTATTAAAGATTTCACTATAAGACTTTCGTGTCCATCTTAAGAGAGCTACATATGAACACGGTTCAGGCTACGCCCCCTCGTTCGGTTCACCTCCGGTGAAAAGTCAGGTTTCGTTCCTCATAAATCTTCTTAAGAGAGATATGTTTTGGCAGTAAAACTCTCGTTGGCTCAAAATTGAACTTCGCCTTCTATTCAACATCTTCAAACACAAACCCCGAAAACAGCTTAGGTTACGCCCAAGCACAGTTTACTCTTGGTGACCCAACATTGAGTTTTGTCCTTCATTAACCCTTTTAAGAGAGATACCCTCCCTTATGAGACACCCTTTGGTGATTCAGAATCGGGCTCTGCCCTCAATTCACTGTCTTGAGAGATCCAGATATCAACAGAACTCAGGCTACACCTTCATACGGTCTACCTTTTCTGATCCAAGTGGGTTTATGTTTCTATCAACCTTCTGAAGACAATTACGCTCTCGCACAGACACCTTTGGTGACTGATAATCAGGCTTCGTTCTTTAGTCACCAACTTAAGAAACCTAAATACAAACGCAACTCAGACGACGCCTTCGTACGGTCTATTCTTGGTGGCCAAAAGTCGGACTTTGTTCTACATTAACCTGCTTAAGACAGATATGTCTTTGCAATGGATACCTTCAATGGCTCGAAATTAAGTTTCGCTTTCTATCCATCATCTTAAGAGACTCAGATACAAACACGGCTCATGCTATGCCTTTGTACGGCCTATCTTTGGTGACCCAAAGTCGAACTTTGTCCTATATTAACCTTTTTAAGACAGGTATGTCTTTGCACGGAACACCTTCACCATCTTAAGCGACGCAAAAACAAACACGCTTTCGTACAGTCTATATTCAATGACCTAAGGTCAGGCAATATAGACAGCTCAGGCTAAGTTCTCTCAAAAACAAACTTAGGCAACGAGGGTTTTATTAAATGACATTCGTGAGTTTTCCAGGATAATTTCTTTAAATCGTTTTTGATCTCTGATAAAATTAATCTTGATAACGGTGTTAGAAGAATTACACATCAGATATACAGAGATACTGATTTAATACGATCAAGTTTGGGGCACCCTGTATTTATGTGCTGTTCACGATTATTATTATTATTATTATTATTCGTCTCAGACGTCCATGCTTAACAGTGTGTAATATAAATTTTAAAATTCGAGTTTCTTTTTGGAAATTTAAAACTCTAGTATGATCAGGGCTGGGCAAAAAACCCTTTATTATGTATTTGAAATACAAATACTTTTGGGTAATGTATTTAAAACACAAATACAAAATACTTATGTAAAAGTATTTAAAATACAAGATACAAAATATAAAGAAAAAATGGTATATACCATGGGATTAAGATGATCCTTTTAATCCTGAAGGTTAATGCGAATCACACAAAGAATTTAGGGCAGAGGAGGGGGGACGCAGGGGAACAGCGTTCCCCTACTTACCAATAAATACTAAACATTCTTTAAAAAATCTAATTCTTTTTATATAATAAATACGTAATCTGACAATCAGCGTTCCCCCACTATTTTTTCTAGCTATACATACACTGATTAAGAGATACCTTAGTCCTATGGTATGTACACTATTCTTTGGTTGGAATTGTCAAGTTATACAGAAACAAACCAATCAAGTGTCTTGTTCAATTCGAAATTTAGTAAAGTTCTGATTTCCTTTGAAAAATAGTAAGGTTTCTACCGGACGAGTGAAAGAAGGACTTTATCTTCGATTGATTTACAGTTACATGTAACTGCTTTCTTCTAGTATACTCTAGTTGCAAAAAATTTAAAAAGTAGTTTAAAATTTGTATTTAAAATACAAAATACAAAATACGTGTCAAAAATGTATTTAAAATACGTATTTCAAATACTGCCCAGCCCTGAGTATGGTGATGAACGCACTGTTGCCATAACTAACAGTGAAGCATCTCCTTAGTAGCCATAAATGTGGGAAATCTATATATTTAGAGATTTAGGGATTTATAACCGGCTTTGGCAACGTTGGTTGTAGCCGTTGTTTATCCTCTTTTCCGCCATTTTGATAAAATTAAACGCCATCTATTGGTTGATGATCTTTGCTAACATTATTCTGAAGTCTAAACGGCAGTGTTTCTTCTTTTAAAAACTGTTATTAGAATTTAAAACCATAAAATATTAAAATACCTAATTAAATGTGGCAAGAATCATTTATGATAAGATTATATACATATATCAGTATTGTATCCACAGTATACATATACACATTTAGTAGTGACAACTAGCTACCCCCACCTTGACAATAATTTTCTAGTACGCCAGCGGTCCTTCATAAAATCTTCGTTAGATGGCGCTACGTTTTTATCGTTTTTACTTTTGTTTAAAAAATTAAAGAATAAATTCTTTCTAATTTTTATTTGTTTATCGTGTGTTGATCGTCTTTTACTTGCAAGTGATTATAGTTGCATTATAAATTTATAACAAGTAAGTATACAACATCCATAGTTTCTCTTTAATAGCGAATTATGCTCTGTTTTCAGCTGTTTGAGGTTAAGTTCTATTGTAAAATTTCGACTTCATAAAACAAGTGAAGCATCTATTAATTAATTTTTTATAAATGCTATGGAATTGCCAGGGCAAGAAATTAAACGAAAACAAATTATTTGGCAGCATCTATAGCTTTAAGTATTAGAGTATTAGAGATTTTATAATTATAATTGTAGTTCTTAAGAAAATAATTTTTTTGTAGTTTTTTTTTGTTACAATAAATTATTTTTTATTATAATAATATTTGTATTCTTGTTTCAACTGTAATTGGTTATTTCGAAATTATTTTGTTTTAATTTGAAATTTAGAAGCTGTAGCGTAGTTTCTCTTGTGGATTGAAATTTTAAAATCAGTTAAAAACCGCCAAGAATTGGTAGTGCCATCTGTACGATTTATTTTAAAGGACCGCCGACGACTTTCCATTTTTTGCTATATGAACTTCAAAGGCGCCGACTGCAGCTGTCCCTACTGAATGTGTATATATACTGTGTTGTATCTATGAAGGGAACATAACCTAGAATAATTTGAAATGAAAAAATGAAGACGGATTAGAAACAATTAACAATTAAAAGATTAAAACGAAGAATTATTTTTTGTTAAGAAAATGTGAGGTTATGGTAAATTCAAGTTTATTTGTCTGATATGTAATTATTTTATCGAAAGTAAAGATGAAGATTTTTAAGGTGATCAACATAACCTGTAAGTTTTTTTGACACGTTTACGTTTTAAAATAAGTAAACAAAAAGAAATCAAAGTTGCATTAAATTCTTTGTGTGATATTGCGATAATAATAATCAATGTATCTCTAACATTGTCTTCATTAAAAAATTCCTTCCACTAAACAACGTTTTACGTTTATATTTTAAATCGAATGTACGTTATCTTTAATTAATTCCAAACAGGAATATGCAGCGAATTCCAATAAATGTGCTATGGCAACATTTAATAGTTCAAACTTGATAAAAGAGTAGGTGTATAACACGACCCGTGTATACAGACATTTTATCTTATCAAAAGTAGTTTCCACTTGTCACGGGTGTCGCGATAAACTGATGTTGATAAGGCTTATCATACACACACAAGAGGCTACTTGACCGCTAACATGCGCAATCGATTCCCTTTAATGTTGTTAACTGCATTACTTTCTTGAAGGAGTCGCTTTTACTTTAACAAAACGACTAGGTGGTAATCGGATAGGAGAGAGACAACACCAGAACGGATGATCTCTAAAAGATGTTGACCGAAATAAAAAAATTAACGAAATCGCTATAAATTAGTGGAAACAAAGAAACGACCAGCTTTAATGAGTCGTTATAAGGTTTTTTCATTGTATGCATTTTTCGCATATTCTACATATCCAAACTTGAAATGTAGTGCTGCTTTAAATTATTTGGTCTAGTTGCATAAAAGATTAAGTTAAAGTGTACCGGAAGTTAGGTGCTATTGAATTATAAATCTTTTAACAAGAAATCGGTGGCAATTTTAAGTCTAATTACTATTGTTGTAGTTATCGTTTTTAATTTAACCTCAAAACCGTAATTAACAAAAAAGATGATAGAATTTCTGCCTATTAAAGCTTTACTCAGATTTTTGAATCACGCAAATTGCTCTAAACAAGAGAAAACATCTTGCCAAATTTAAATCCAATAAAATAGAAACAAAATCTTGGATATTACACTGTACTTAGTCCATAAACACGACTCCAGAGAACTTATGTTGATAAGAGCTTTTTTGCTTAGAATAACCCCCTGAAATATCATGACGGAATATCGTTTGCTAATGAAGAAAAGTTAAAAAAATCTTTTGTTTAAGCTTTTAGCTTGTTTATGATTTTGTTCTTAATTGAAAAACCTTTAAAATATTTTCATTTTGATTTTTATCCCTTGCTTTATCTATGTATACCTAATGTACAGTTACACGTTCTTCAAATATTTATGTTTATTCACGCCCTCTGTTATTTTACACCAACATCTACTATGACATTTTTTTAAATGTTTTTTTTGCAACCCGACAGTTATCATACTTTTTCTGAATTGTCTTCTCAATTCTTGTTTGTGTTCTCTTATCGATAACAGTATTTCAGATACATTGCAAATTATTCTCATGGTCGTTCTTCTAGTTTTTGTTTTAACATGAAGGTGTTCTTGTAACGAATAAAACACGTGCGTGGGTTTCACACTAGTGAAAAGTGATACTAACCCTTTGACGAGCTATATCAACCATTGGCAAAAATGTAGAGTTATTACTACATAGAACATGGAAAAGGCACTGTCCACTGTCCATGCTTATTATGTAAACAACTACTGTTGGTTAAAAAATCCGATGTACCAGAAGCACTACTAAATTAAAACCAGAACGAATCAAAACCAAAACGACTGAGATCAAACCAAGTCACGACCAAGGGAACTAAGATAGGAACCAATACAAAAGAATAATGCAAGACTGAAACATTAAGACCTGTTCAAATCAAGCGTGTTCAAACGTGTTCAAAGCGACTAGGACAAAATCAAATCACGACCAAGGTCAGATTAGGACAGAATTAAAATAGGAACCAATGCAAGGAAAGAATACAAGACTAAAACATTAAGAAAAGATTAAATCAAAAACAAAGCGACTAAGACCAAACCAAATCACGATCAAAGCAAGTCTAACAAAATACCAAGTTAGAATGAAGGTAGAACATGACCAAAAGTAAGCCAAGAAAAGACCAAAGGCCACAAGACAAAATCTAGACAAACCCAAAATAATATTCTAAGAGAAAGTTAAAAAAAAACAAAAACAAAACGACAAAAAGATCATAACAAAAGTAAAGCAAAGCCAACACAAAACAAATGCAAAACCAAACCAAGACTATAATCAAGACCAAGGCTACAAAATACAAGACTAAAACATTAGGAAAAGATCAAATCAAGAACAAAACGTGTTCAAAGCGATTAAAACCAAACCAAGTCACGATCAAAGCAAGTCTAAGAAAATACCAAGTCAGAATGAAAGTAAGACATGGCCGAAACTAAGCCAAAAAAAAACGAAAGACCAAACAACAAAATCTAGACAAATACAAGATACCAAAACTAAGAAAAAACAAAACAAGACCAGAATAAAACAACTGAAGAGGACCAAGAAAAAATCAGAGCAAAAGAAGATAAAATCAAAACACAAGACGAATACCAAATCAAACTTGGACCAAAATCAAGAACAAGACAAGAAACGAATACAAGAGCAAAATCAAAATCAAGAGAACTATTAGATTAAAACTAGATCAAATCGAGAACGAGACGTCTTCAAAGCGATTAAAGACAAACCAAGACACGATCAAAAAAAGTTCAAGAAAATACGAAATCAAAATCAGAGTGAAACATGACGAGGACCAAGCTAAGAAAAGACCAAAACAAAAATGTTAACAAAACAAAGAAGCAAAGCAAAGCAAAACTTAGAAAAGAACAAAACAAGACTAAAATAAGACAAAAACAAGACCAAAAAAAAATCAAAACAAAAATAAGACAAGACCAACACAAAGAAAATACGAAATTAAGCCATGGCAAAAGTAACACCCAGACCGTTATCACAAAATGACAGAATTAAAATAAGATCAATACAAGAAAATAATGCACGAGTAAGATTAGGAAACACAGATTTAGACCAGATCAAATTGAGAACGAAACGTGTTCTAAGCGGCTAAGGCCAGACCAAGTCACGATCAAAGCAAGGTGAAAACAATAACAAGACCAAGACAAGATCTAGTCAAAGCCACAATAACAAACCAAGACAAGACTAAGGTAAAAACAAAAAAGGTATTGGACTTAGACCAGAACAGATTGAGAATAAAATGGGTTTAAGGCGATTAAAGCCAGTACGCGATACTACCATGGCTAGTCCAAAAAATGGGCAGTCAGAATCAAGCAGAATTAAGCTAAGAAAGGAACAGGTGAAATTAAGCAAAAACAAGCCAAGGTCACATAAGATAAAACCAGATCAAGACAAATCTAAGGCAATTAAAACAAAGTAAGATAAGATCAAGGTCAAAGAAAGATAGACAAAAGGAAGACAAAATTATGACAAGACCAGAACAAGAAAAATGGGAAAAATACAAGATCGAGACAAGACAAAGACCTGACCAAGACAAGATCAAAATATGACCCGTTGCAAGATTGACATACGATCAAGAGCGAAGTAAGACAAGACTGAGTAAGACTTGATCTTTGTTTTGTTGTGTTAAGGGAAGCACAAAGCAAGACTACACAAGGTAAAATAAGGCAACTACAACAAACCATGAAAGGGCCAAGATCAAAATGAACATAAACAAGAACAAGGTAATATTAATACACAGAAGATCGAGGCAAAACAAAGATCACACCAACGCAAGTTCAAGACAAAGTTTACATGAGACCAAGATATAAGCAAGACAAAACTAAGCACTTCGTTTTCGTTTTGCATTAAGGTAAGATTACGCAAGAGAAAAAGGTTAAAACAAATCTGAAGCAACTAGAACAGGTCAAAAAGGGTTAAGGTCAAGAAAAGACAAAGAGGAAAGCAAGGCAAGACAGAGATCAGGCCGAGACAAGTTCAGGCCAAGATTTACATAAGACCAAGATATGAACAAGACAAGTCTAAGGACTTAATCTTCGTTTTGCATTAAAGCAAAAACACGCAAGAAAGAATAGTCAAAACAAATCTAAGGCAACTAGAACAAACCAAGAAAGGACTAAGGTTAGAAAAAGACAAAGACAAGAGTAAGGCAAGACAGAGATTAGACCAAGGCAAGTTCAGGACAGGATTTACATAGGACCAAGATATGCGTAAGACAAGACTAAGGACTTGATCTCGGTTTTGCATTAAAGCAAAATCACGCAAGAATAAAAAATCAAAGCAAGTCTAAAGCAACTAGAACAAACCGAGACAGGACCAAGATAGAAAAAAAGGAATAACAAAAGCAAGGCAATAGCAATACCTACAATCACAAGTTTATAGAAATAATCTCTTACAACAGAAAAAGTATTAACAATATCTTGATCGGAAGTAAATAAAACCAAAATTCTGAAATAATCATTATTTTGTGAAATTATGCAAAGTTACTATTTAGACAGAAATGACCGTTTCTGATAGATTTTCAAGTTTGTAAAAAGTCAGATATGTATTAAACAACTTTAAACAGTTTTTGTATGATTATTAGTTGGAATTAATTAGAGTTTTCATGTAAAAATGAAGAAATAATAATAATTCCTATCTGTACAAGGATGAGTAAACAATCAAAAAGAATCTCGTAAAATATACAAGATTTAAGATGAAAATATTAGTAGTATGATCTTGTACAATTTTTTTTGATACTTTTTCTTAATTTCCTGTAATATTTTCTACTATTTAGCTTAATATACCACCTTTCACTTCATCATTGATTGTAACAATCAAATCATCCAAGTGGAATAATTATAGTACAATGCAACAATACAGAAACTTAACAGATTTAGTAATAAAAAAATTTGGCAGATGATTAATGAACTTTTTTTAACCTAAATTTTATTTACTTTTTTTTACTAAGATTTTCTGTTAATTCATTTTGTGTTAAAACGAAACAAGATTCATAATCTGTCTACCCGTTACGTTTTAAAACAATCGACATTAGTTGATTGGATGCGTTTGTTATGCACCCGCTGTTTGTAGTGAAGTTTGCAACCGTTGTAGATTTATAAAACGGATGCTCTTATACTTCCATAAAATGTGGGCCGTATTGAATTTCAATTTGTTCTATTTTACAAAGTTTGGAAATCACAACCCAAATCTGTCGATTGCGTTATTATTTTCTAAATAAGGAATTAATTCGGCGTTTTTTATATTTTCTTATTCCCAATTAAGTTGAAACGTTGAAAATGTGAATCCTATCGGAACGAAAATGTTTCACTGTCCTACGAAAAGGGAAAACAAAACCTAAAGAGTGGTTTATTGTTTTGGTAATTTGATTACATAATCGCCTGAATAGAAAAACAATTAAATGGAAAATCCACAGATTTTATTAGATAGTAATTATCGGAGATGATTAAAAAAAGGAAATGTTCTCATACATTTGGGCAAATTATCTAAGTAAGAACTGTTTACGTAAACTGTAGAATTTGTCTTGGTTCCATTATCTTGTACACTAGACCCCTGAACGGTGATTAATAAATAATGGCGAACTTTAACAGTGTATATATAACTTATTTTTTTGCATTATTTTAATTTTGTTGTTTTTTCTTATCAACCTGTAACGCCTATCAAAGATTTTTCGCGACTTCTTGTATAGGACGGTTCAAATTCAGAAACTAGAATAGCTAGAAAACAAATGCTGTTGATCCAGTTCTACTTTGCAAGTTTATTGATGCAATCAGGATTTACTAATCTCCTTTTGTTTTTGCGTTATAGGCGAAAATTGGTCTTTTCAAATTTCGTCCAGTGGCTGTAGGATAAGAACAAAAACGGAAACTGTCCCATTTAACGGTCTACACGCGAGTATTCCGGAATCCTTAAAGTCATTAGGCTAAAACTCAGTAGAGTGATAGATTTCGATCTGTAGATTGTAACAATAAACTTAGAATATTTTTTGGAGCAATCCGTCAAATCTAAAACGACGTCGATTTTTATTTGCTAAACAGAACTAAATTAGTATATCTCTATATTGCTCCAATCAACAATCCGTAACATTCCCGACATAAAAGTGGGTCTAAAACTGATATTAACAGCGGAATTAGAACAAAAACAATCGGAATCTGTCCCATGTAACGGTCTACAAGCGACTATTCGGCAACCATTAAAGCTAGAGAGCTTAGATTCCGTATCTAGCTATAATTTGACGTTTAGTGTGCAAAACTAGAATTGGTATATTCTTTAGAACAACAATTTCAGTTTTGCAATCCAAAAGTAGAATTATACTTAGAAACTATATTTCAATGTTCTAGCTTTAATGATTTCTGGGTAATTTCGTGTAGACTGTTAAACGGGACAGATTCAGACTTCCTGTTCTAATTCCGTTATTAACGATTTTAGACCTATGGTACCTTGATAGTTTTTTATCAGGAATCTTGCAAGACATCGATTAGTACGGTAGAAACGTGGTAGTTTCATTTAACAAATGAAAGTCAACATGGTTTTCAATTTGGCAGGTTGTTCTAAAAAGTGTTCTAATTTTAGTTTTGCAATCTGGAAGTCGAGTTATACATAGAGACTAGATCTCAGTCTTCCAGTTTTATTGGTTTCTAAATAATTGCGCGTCGACCGTTAAACGGGACGGATTCAGACTTTCTGTTCTAATTCCATTATCGTTGATTTTAGACCTGTGGTACCTTGATAGTCTCTTATCAGAAATCTTGCAAGACATCGACTAGAGCGTAAAAATGTAGTAGTTTATTTTAACAAATGAAAGTCAACATTGTGTTGGGTTTGACAGGTTGTTCTAAAAAATGTTGTAATTCTAGTTGTCCAATCTGGAAGTCCAGTTATACCTATAAACTAAATTTTAATGTTTTAGCTTTATTGGTTTCCGATAACCGCGTGTAGATCGTTAAATGGGACAGATTTAGACATTCTGTTCTAATTCCGTTATTGTTGATTTTAAACCTATTGTACCTGGATAATTCTTATCAGAAATCTTGCAAGACATAGACTAGTGCGGTAAAGATGTAGTAGTTCCATTTAACTAATGAAAGTCGATACTGTTTTGAGTTTCACAGGTTGTTCTAAAAAATGTTCTAATTCTAGTTTTGCTATCTAAAAGTCGAATTATACCAAGAGACTAGATCTCAGTATTCTAGCTTTAATGGTTTCCAAACAATCTCGTTAAACGTTAAACGGGACAGATTCAGATTTTCTGTTCTGTTATCGATTTTAGTCCTATGATACCTCAATACTCTCTTATCAGGAATCTTGCGAAACATCGATTAGCGCGGTAAAAATGTAGTAGTTCAATTTTACAAATGAAAGTCGACATGATTTTCGGTTTGACAGATTTACGCTCGGTTGCACAAAAATAATTTGATCATTGATCAAGTTGATCAGTTGATTAGCCGATCTGATTGGATAAGTTTGAATATCTCACTACTTCTGATTGGTTAATCAATTGATCAAGTGGTTGATCAATCGATCAAGCATTTAACAAAGCTTTGTGCAATCCGGCCTTAGACTCTTTGTTCTAATTCCGTTATTATTGATTTTAGACCTACCTGGATACTTTTCTTTCAGAAATCTTGCAAGACATCGACTAGAGCGTAAAAATGTAGTAGTTTATTTTAACAAATGAAAGTCAACATTGTGTTGGGTTTGACAGGTTGTTCTAAAAAATGTTGTAATTCTAGTTGTCCAATCTGGAAGTCCAGTTATACCTATAAACTAAATTTTAATGTTTTAGCTTTATTGGTTTCCGATAACCGCGTGTAGATCGTTAAATGGGACAGATTTAGACATTCTGTTCTAATTCCGTTATTGTTGATTTTAAACCTATTGTACCTGGATAATTCTTATCAGAAATCTTGCAAGACATAGACTAGTGCGGTAAAGATGTAGTAGTTCCATTTAACTAATGAAAGTCGATACTGTTTTGAGTTTCACAGGTTGTTCTAAAAAATGTTCTAATTCTAGTTTTGCTATCTAAAAGTCGAATTATACCAAGAGACTAGATCTCAGTATTCTAGCTTTAATGGTTTCCAAACAATCTCGTTAAACGTTAAACGGGACAGATTCAGATTTTCTGTTCTGTTATCGATTTTAGTCCTATGATACCTCAATACTCTCTTATCAGGAATCTTGCGAAACATCGATTAGCGCGGTAAAAATGTAGTAGTTCAATTTTACAAATGAAAGTCGACATGATTTTCGGTTTGACAGATTTACGCTCGGTTGCACAAAAATAATTTGATCATTGATCAAGTTGATCAGTTGATTAGCCGATCTGATTGGATAAGTTTGAATATCTCACTACTTCTGATTGGTTAATCAATTGATCAAGTGGTTGATCAATCGATCAAGCATTTAACAAAGCTTTGTGCAATCCGGCCTTAGACTCTTTGTTCTAATTCCGTTATTATTGATTTTAGACCTACCTGGATACTTTTCTTTCAGGGATCTTGCGAGACATCGGTTAGCGTCGTAAAAATGTAGTAGTTTAGTTTAACAAATTAAAGTCAACGTCATTTTCGGTTTGACAGGTTGTTCTAAAAAATTAAATTTTATTTTTGCAATCTAGATCCTTCTTAACAAAAATCGCTCAAAGTATAAAAAATATCATTTTGACTTAATGAGTTCTTAATGAGCATTTGCAAAAAAGTTTTCCAACTGTAC
>VTPC01090355.1:300800-318694 GCA_011009095.1 Ignelater luminosus
AAATTATTGAGTACGAAGCAAATTTTTTTTAAAGCCCTACAAGGTTATGCAGATTATGAAGTTATCAAGGAATACCAATACATTTTCAAGTAAGGAGGAAAAATTGGCAATTAATCAACACGAGTGTAGTGAGTTATAAGATCACATCATGAGAGATAGTGTGTGGGTTTATGACCTTCAATAACCAATTAAGAAGAAACTTCAACAAAACGATGCTCCTAAACATCTCAATATTTGTCGTATCATAAATACAGCAGCACATCAGAAAAGGGAAAGAATTAGACGACTCATTCGAATGAAAGCTTGCCTGGAAAATGAAACTTCTTATCAGAAATAAACAAGAGTTTTAATTATTCATTATTAGAGTTCGGTTCACTTGTTAGACTATAATTAATATTAAAATTTTTGTAAACATCATTTCAATCTTATCTGCATCTGTGGTCATAAAAATGATAAAAAGCCCGAGAAAGTTACAACATATTAGATTCAAGCTTATGCTGAAACCTTGAACACTGTAATTAAGAGAACTAATTAAAGAGGAATGTTTAATTTTACGTTCTGCAATTGGCCTGATACATCAAGGATCATTGCTAATAGTTTATTAGTAGAGAGAGAATGCCAAGTTTGTGGGCGGGAACAGCCTTTTTCTATTCTTTTTGTACTATAGCAAGGTATGCATTTATGCAAACATGCACACGAATTTGCGGTTTTTAAAAAAGACGTAATGAAACAATAATGATTTCTTGCCAACATAATAACAATAATGGATTGTTTCGAGAAAAAGAGAGAGGAAGGAGGAAGAAATTATTAAATGATTAAAACAATTTTAATAATAATTGATAATAAAAGTGTACATACGTATTTATGTAGTAGTAAGGAGTTTCAATTCTCGATTTAACTGTTCATTGTCAGTCTGTCGTTCGTCTGTTTTTATGTAGATAAGAGACATGACATAAACTAAAGAGATCGCCATTTTATTTCATTACAGTGGGAGTAAATTGTAATACAGACTGATAATTAATAAAAGATGATATAAAGAAATTACCGTCATTAATATAATGATAAAATAAAGGTTAGCGCCAATTGTTGAACAAATAAAAGGCAATTATAAATTAAAAGGTTAAAAACTCAGGTTTTATACGGAGGAAGTTCGAAAAATCCGTGCGCGTTTTTATAAAATCATCTCATTTTCTCATATCCGAACTTACACGTACCTGCATCCAACTTCCTTATTGGATCATAAAAACTGTGAAAATACAAAATAAATCGTTCAGTATTCGCATATCAGCAAAAGGTAAATAAATTCGCGGCCTACGTTTAAGTCTCTAAGATAAGCACGCAATGAAGGAGTTAAATTAAAATCTTCATTACATTCGCAATTTCATTATCAATCTGTAGTCGTAAAATCAATCGCCCTGGCATCGTAAAATCGGAGAGGCCGTGGAAATAAATTACACGTACAAGACATCTCGTTATTGTAACGGGCGTGCGGGGTTAAAATGTAAACATAAAACAGTGACTTAAATGTAAATAATAATAATAGCAACAATAATAAATGCTCTCTAGCATTTGTTGTTTCATTTTAAGTATTATTGCTATTATAGAGTATAGTATAGTATAATATGCTACCACGTTTGTATTTTGTTTCGTCTCGAAATGATTTGATATTTTTATTATGATCCCGTTGCTTCTGCTCATTTTGTAATTATTACACAATTTATATTTCCCTCTCTCGTTATGCAAAACAAACACATGCGTTTACTTGTTGTTGAGGTTTTGTTTTGTCTTTTGCTTTATTAATATTGCAACCGATCAAAGGAGCTGCTTGCTGATAAAAATAAGTTTTGATCAATTTACTGATGTAAATTAAACAAGTTAATACTTAATTTTTAAAAACCTCGGTATTATTTAAAGTTTCATTTTTCTATTTTAATAAATAACACAAACATAACAAAATTTAAAATTATAAAAAAATCTTTCTGTCTTAAAGATAAAAGATCCTGGTTCATAACTAGTTAAAGATCCATAATGATTTGAACTTCCCGCATTAACATTCCAGTGATTTTTGCAGCTTAGAGTTGGCGGTGTGGCTAGTTATCATTTAATCAACCAATGTGGTACGCGTTGCCATGACGATGCCAAACGAAGATAAATTGAGGATGTGTTCTAACAACTTTCGAAATATTCTTTTTCGCGGGAAATTCAAACTGTCATCAATCATTTTGGATTACTATGTAGCAGATCTTGTACTTTCAAAAGAATTTTCCAAAAATTAAGGTTATTACTTTATTTTAATCATCAAACAACTTGAGAAAACACTTAAACGGAAAATATCGTAAAGAATAAAAAGAAAAAGCTGTAATTTCCTGGCAAATCCAAGCTAAACAATCATAAATCCATAATAACTTTTGTACTGTAAACTGAACTTGGAAAATTTACTGATCATGTAAGTCACGGAAAACGTAATGTAAGTTGCCCTTTTTAACAACTTTGTAGTGTTACCAATTGAGTAAATATTGGAAAAAACGCAACTAATGAAAACTTCAAGAATTAATTTAAAAATGAACACACTATTGCCACAACAGTGACGAATCTCGTCATAAATGTCATCAGGTTTGGACAATTATAGCTAGCTCTGGCAACGTTCTGATTTGCAGTCTATGGAATATCCGAAACAATCAACATTAAAGCCCTTCACCGGTCGAAATTCCCAGGCTCGGTCTAGCCCCGTTCGACTAGGAGTAAACTTGACGCGACTCGAAAAAAAATCGGTAACTGTTTGATCGCCGAGAGGCCCGAACGGCCCCAACAGTTCCTGAAGGTCCGAACGGCGCAAGAGCTCTGAACGACTCAAGAAGTTCGAACGGCCCTACAGGGCCGGGAAACTGAACAGATTAGAGAACCCTGGACGACCCGATAGGTCCGCTACATCCGAACGGTCCGAGATCCCCAAATAGCTCAAGAGGTCCGAATGACCCGACAGGTCCAAACGGTCTGAGACCTCTGAATGACTCAAGAGGCCCGAACGACCCGACAGAGACCCCTGAATGATTCAAGAGGCTTGACTGACCCGATATGGTCGGGAAGCCGGACAGGTCAGAGAACTCTGAACGACCCAAGAGACCCGAATGATCCGTCCGATAGGGCCAAGAGGTCCAAACAACCCGACAGGACTGGGAGGTCTAAACGGCCCGAGACCCCTGAATGATTCAAGAAACCTGAAAGACCCGACAGTGCCGGGAAGCCGGACAGGTCCGAGAACCCTGAACGACTCAGGAAGCCCGAACAAGAAACTCAGTCCGTCCACCCTTCTACAGTACAATACGAAACTTTACCGCTTTGGTTCAGTATAAAAATAACGACCACCTTAGTCCATACAACAATAATTTGCCACACATTTGAGAATTTTTCAGAAATTATTACAATCGGCGATCGTCTCTTGTTTTTCACCGGAAAACATTTGCATGGCAAAAACGTACGATGTGTGAACTGTGTATGGCCCTTAAAAACCTGATTATAAAATGGAAATTACTAAATTATGGTTATTGCAGTTTCAGTTTTTAACAATCTTAAAATCCCTGTAACTTGAAAACAAAAAAAAATCGAACCTATGTTTTATGCGATATTTTTTTACTTATACTTTCCGTTGACAAATGTTTGTAAAAAAGACTAGCGAATCACTTTACATTGTTGAAGTGTAGTGCCTTCCATCTGAGTAGGAGTGCATCGTTCATACAATTTATAACATTCTAAACTTTTTATTTTATTTTATTTTATTAAAGATTGAACTATAAAGGCTTGATATGGTTTACTTTAATCTATAGTACAATAGGTAGTAGTTTAGTCTATATTAGTCTTTGATTGGGGCCAAAATTAAATTCCCAACACTTCAAAAGTCAATTTCTGTTAATGGAAGCCTTTCAAAAATGTATAGTCGTTTGCGGAAAAAACTGAGACAACTACATTATCAAGTAGTTTGAAAATACATCAAAATAATCTTGAAAATAACGTTCTACACCACACTCCTCTGGTTTTTGCTAATTTAATCGATAATTAACTTTATTGATCAACAGGAAAATCCGTAAGTAAACCAACAACGACCTTATTGCAGATATTTTGCGTGTTGTTGGTTTCGAGAAAAAATAGATGAATGGGAAAGATAAAAACATTAGTTTGTGCATTTTAGTTAAATATTAAAGATGAAACACCATCTGCCGTACTCAATACAAATTGTACGCGTATTCTACCTTGGTAACCCACTATATTATACACACGGCGTGTAATTTGACTATGAGGATGGCAGCATCGTAAGCTTAATTTTTAAATATTTCAAGATTTTCGGCAAAGTCTTCTATGTTACTGATGGTTTAAATATCAAGCAATTTCTTAATGTTTTAAAATACGTACAGTTCTCTGTATCGGATCGGATCTTAAAACAAATCTGATAACTAGTAAGACGAATATTAGAGTCACTAAAGAGACCCTAAAGTTGGTTTGTTGTCCAGAGTTCGGCATTTTTACTGTGACATGTGATTTGGTTTTCATAATGATTTACTAAAATGAAAGAACAAGAAACAATGATGTTTGCCTTGTTTAGTGTTTTCGTAATTGTAACAAAGTAATTTAAAATGCTTGCAATCTCACTCTTTTGAAATTAAAAAAAATGTTTAAGATTCTTATATCTAGATTCAAAATGTAATATTTCTAGTTTTATGTTACATAAAAAAAGAAATGATCAGAATCTCTTTATTATGCTGACATTTAATAAATTCGTTATAGCTTGTAGATTTCATGAATAACAAAATGCTTGTAGTAAGTAGTGCTATAAAAATTTCTGCAGCCAAGAGGGGAAAAAATTGTATTCATACATACATTCATACTACATATGAAAGGTTTTTAGTTGGCAGGCAGTTGAAATACCGCCGTACAAATAGCAGACGTTGTAAAGTCACATTAATATGAATTACGAGTACGGTCTACCAATGCCTACCAGAAAGGTAACCGTTAATAATTCCTTAATGAAGCTTACTGTACTTTTTAAGAGTAATGTCACCACGCACTCGCACATTTAAGTGAAGCATGACCAACCCACATTGATCTTAAAACCCACTTAATCATCTTTCTTTTATTGCTGTGTGGGGGAGCAAGATTTTGCGACGAAATATGTAATTTATTAAAGTTTGTTTTATTTTTTTTCTTCTTACAATGTTATACTATGTTTAATATACAGTTATTGTATTCTACTATTAACATTTCTATTTCCTCTCTTTTCCCAAACCATCAACAATAAATCCAATTATAGAAACAAATCCAGAAAGATTTTTTCCAAAAGTTAATCAATAAAAAAAAATAATCGAGCCTTCTTCTTCTTCAAAAGTAGCCTTCGAATACCATCACGTTTATACAAACACACATTCGTAGAGAATTTAATTTTTTGACACGTATGACGTCCAACAGGTGGTTTAACGCATTGCTGTATGTGACTTGACATAATAAATGCAAAAAAGCGCATTGGATTGGAAGTCAAGCGTTCTTCATTGTTGTATTGATATTTTGTGCATAGGAACAGGTTCAATCTACTAAATCATGGCGTTTATTGTGTTGAATTTCAAGAGGCGCCGCCGAAAATTTCCATGTCTGTATTCGATTGAAATTTTAAATGGCGTAATAGTACCAGAAAAAAAGTTTAATTTTTCGAGAAACGTCGGTGACGGCAGACGCCTACGTAGACGAAAAAACTTGTTTTCTAAAAGATGAATTATTTATGTTAACTTGATGGATAAATGAAATATAAAAAGTGAATGGTGCATTAGAAATGATAATAAAATTTTTTATTGCTTAATTTAGTTATGTGTACCTTTTTTAAAATCACAATTTGAATTTACAACTCTTCAAAGCTAAATTGCGCGAAATATTCTTAATCAGAAGATATTAATGTGCAACATAGTTTCTGACAGTCAAATAGTGATGATATAACAAGATCTTATAGAAAAATGTTCACTTCTATCATACTTTCGATAATAATTGATAAAAAGTGTTACGTAAGATCTATCTAAACAGGGACTCAAATGCTGAGCTAAAGATTACGATAAATAGTAATTCAACTATGTCTGACGCACACCACTCAGCTTGCCTACGTGGTATTGTTTGGTCATTTGGATATTATTGTGAAACGCTAGACAATGACAAAATTGAGAAAAAGTCTTACTGACTCAATGCTGCATTGACATCATAATATCATACAAAGCTAACCCAAACACAGTTGTCAATATAAAGCAACAAGGCTTCAAAAATTCAAAAGTTACACGGAAACAGTGTACTATTGTTTCTAAATTCCGGAAATCGTCGTTTGTTTTTTCTGACAGAAACAGCTGGCCGTGTTATGTTATACAGATGAAGATCAATTGAACCACACCTACATTATAGTCTGTTTATGTTATATATATTATAACAAAAAAATTCTATGGTGATAGCAGTCTCTGTCCCAGAGATATAAAACAAAACTGTTTGTAGTCCTGACAGGATGTAGAGAAGAAAACACAAGCGAATTGGACAAAACTCGCACCATTTCATGAATTTCTAGAATATCTAACCATTCAGACACTTTAAAAGATTCTCGTGTATTTTGTAATCCTTCACACGTTTTGTTTTCGATCGTTGATTTTTTTTACGTAAATATGAAACCACAATTCTAGCCAAAAAACCAAAAAATGATGCCCTCGAAAGAAGTTTGGTAAACCAAAAAACACTGCATTAGGCTTTATAGCGAGCGTAGCCTTTATCAAGCCACTTACAATGCCAACGGTTCGGCTTTATTTCACACTAGGGTGCCTTGATTTAATATCCTTTTTGAGATTTTAATGGGTAGGGCGCCGACACACCTGTTTATGTCATTTCTGAATGGTAGTCATGTGACAGTCTATGTTTGCCAAACTAACCGTAAATTCTTCTTCTGTCCTTTATACCTACCTCGGTGCTTCTTTGACAATTTGTCATCAATAACAGGAAGGGTCGTATCTTAAAAAACTAAATTTCTGGGTTACATCACAAAGTGGCGTTATTAAGTGAAGTCTTGGCTTTCACGAAGTGTTGGATTTCAAACCGTATTAGAAATGAGCCAATGGAAAACTTGGATAGCGGATTATCTCAAATGATGGGGCACACGAATCTCATAAATAGCCAAAGTAAGAGATTTTGGTTAAATCTACGGTCTGGCATACGATTGTGTTATCGTTATCAAAACGGCATAGAAACGACTTATCGATCATGACGTACTGGCCATACAAAGAGCTTGGAAAATTTCAAACTGCTTTCCTGTAGAATCGGTAAATCTGAGAAACGGCACTTCGTGTTATTGGCAACGAGGTGTGTCCACAATCTAACCCAACGGTAAACAAATATAAAATATATCAAAGCACTCTATTCCACACCAGACGACCTACACGATGATCCCTGGTCGAATCTTGCCCTCTACGATAAAGAAATATTAAACAAACACAAAAGGTTAAAATACTAACAATTTCAGAAACACGCTTCGTGTTAGATAAAGGCACAAGGGCATGAAAAAAAGACGCATTTTAAAAATACAATATTAGCACTTTATAAAACAAAGAAAAAGGTAAAAACCAAATTGTAGCGACATGCACGATTGTTGTCAAATTTTGCTGTGTAGGTTTCTGATTTAGCGAGAACTCTGTGCGCAAATGTCTAAGTCACCGCAGAGTAATATAAAGTAAGAATTGTGTTCTTTTCATTTTCCTTTTGCAATTTATGATTTTTTAGAGTTATTTTTAAATTTTCTTCAAGTTTGCGTGAAGAAAATGTTTCTTACCTGTTAGTCACGACTTCGATCTACGAGTTCTACTTTTCTAATCCGTACTAGCTCTTGCACTAGAAGAAATCTCAATGTAAATCTTGCAGGAAAGAGAAATCCATTTGTTTCTAATCAGTTTCCGACAAAAAGCCGTAGCCCCTAGCAAAAATGCCCATGATGCTTAATTCAACAAAACAAAATGTTAGCTAAAAAGTTGATTGCTGTATTTTAGCTTATATTTTATGAGAAAAATGGCTTTATACAGCGATCCTCTTAACATCTGTTTTTAAATTTCCAAAATGTGGGTAAAATCATTGATTCATTGCGTTTAAAATGCGTAAACCAATCGTTTACAAATGGATTTACTTGAACCCATTCAGTAACTGTAAAAATGCTGATTAATATGGGTAATTATCTAGTTATTAGAGAATATGAAGTCGATATTGCTAAAAGTCTTTAGTATTTGCAGTTACCGTGATTTACTATCAAAATCTTTCCCAAGAGAGCTTGTTTGTTTTAGTTTATTTAAGTCTTAAGATAGCATTTTTCTACAGGATGTTAAATGTTTTTGCTCAGTAATAATATTAAAAACGCTTTTCATAATACAGGTTTTGTTTGAATATTCTAAAATCCTGCCCAAATGCATATTGAAATTGAGAGACTTTTTTAGACCAACCGCTGTTGTTTAAATTTAAAATTAACAGTCCGCTGTAGACAATTTATGGATTCTCCGAAAATCATTATTAGTTATCCAGAAATCCTTGAAAAAAGAAGCTTGAAAACTAACAATTACATTTTTAATCCACTTTGTAGTTTATACAGTAGTTGCGTATTTGAAATCGGGCGCGTTAAACCATGATTTTCCCTACTCTTCAAACTCATCTTCAACGGAATTTCGTCATAAATATTTGCGATCCTCTGATTCCTGATCTTTCGTGTGTGATTTCCTTTGAATATGTAAGGCAAAGTCGAAATTAATCTATAAAATAATAGTGATAATAATATTTGAATTTATTTCTAAAGGTTCAGAATTCACTCATTTTGTTGGTTGTCTTTGTTACGTTGCAGTCGGAATTCGATTCTTGTCCGGTTGAATGCGTTATACGGTGTTATGTGGGCTAGTTGACTCTCGAGTGTCTGGTTGTCTATCTCTGGTATACGTTAACTTGAAATCGCCTGAAACTTAATTGATGCTTGCTTTAAGGAAGTCTGGGAGCTTTTAGAAATTCTGGTAATTTAAAGCATTGAATCTTACAACTCAATAATTAGATTTCCAAAAACCTGAAAATATTTGAGTTTGAGTTTCTTTTTGTGTTCGTTCGTCGTGAACAGCAGCTAATCACATGTGGGAAACTAAGATCAGATAATGAGTGTATAAGCATTTCTAAGATTTATGTTTTAGTTTTTGCATTAATATTTTTGTTGAAAGTTTTACTGGTTTTTTATTTTTTATTTTGTATTTTTATTAATAAATTGTTTTAAGATGATTTTGAATTTATCATTATTAAACCATTCCGATTATAATACTGACCTGTTGTCACTATTAAACAGTTTACTGGGTGATATTAAATATATGTTATAGCAAAGACTTAATGAATATTGATGGTAATAATGGATGTTTGAACATTATTGGAAGGTTACATAACTGCTGTCATATTTTCTAACCATTGCGAGTACCTCATATTAATACTTACAATGTGTTTATATCAGCAAAACAATGCGTTTTTTTTGTTTTTAGTAAATATCCAGTAAGTCGAAAAACAAAAAACATCAGCAAATTAATCTCCAAATTCTAATGATGCACGAGAGTATAGATTTCTTATTTAGCGAAAACTCTTTCCTCACGTGGGAAGAGTAAAAAGTAAGAATTGCGTTTTTTCACTTTCTTGCAATTTATCAGAGGTGTCAAAGATGTTAAACACTGTTTTTGGCTTTTATAAATAATTCTGTTTTGTTTAGCGATAAAATTACTAACTTTGGCTAATTTTGTTTTTACTTTTAGTAAGTAGGTTTTTAAAATAATAGTTTTTTTAGGAAACAAAAGTCATACTATATTACAGCTAGGATGCTTGTAATACGTTTCTGTTAACTCAGCAGTGAATTCCAGAATTGCGGCGTCAATTTATGGCGATCCCATTAAATGTGCAGCATCATTGCGGGTACACCCGACTGCATTTTCATTTGAACCACTCAGTAACTCGTATCAGCGTGTGTATTTTAAGCGTTTGAGTAAAACAACATTTATTGGTATACTCAGAGGGAGTTTCAGTTTTAAATATGAAGATATGTTTGAAAATATTAATTTTTGGATACTCTCAGTTTCCAAACACGATTTACTAAAGAGAACCCTAAAAAGACAGTTATTACTAATGTCAACTCTTGTCTACTTAATTTGCGTTAATGTTAGTTGTCCGTCGATGGACTAGTGTTGAAACTAAATCGTGTAAGGCAGGACGCTACCGGGAATCAAGAATATCGACGGCTGTCTCGTATGATTGGTATGATGCTCTCTTTATGAAGAAAAATTTAGCTTACTAGTTCCTGCCCTATTTCGTGATTTTAATACAATGCCGTTTGCAAATATTTTAGTGCTCTACGATCGTATGGATTTAAATCAAATGGGACCTGGAGGCGTACAAAAGTCTGTCCGTTGATACACCAAACGTCGAAAATCATCGATTATATTTTAAATCTGCAGTTAATTCTACCAATTTGAATTCTCGCGCAAGATATACTTTTTGTTATTATTGTATTGTTTGACAGTTTGATATTCCTAATTCAATTAGCGAATTTCAAAGTGAATGTTTGCGTTGTTGTTTTTCTACAGGAAAGTATCTTTTGTTTAATGTGTCTGGTATTTGTTAGGAATTATTCCGGTGATTCCCCGCACCTATAAAAAAGTAAGATGCTAGTTTTGAAAGCTATTTACAATTTTTTTTTCAAAATTCTTTTTTATCCGTCACAGTCTACCGATTACCACCTTAAGATCTGGATTAATTAGTACTGTTACCACCTGTCGATATTTTCCTGCTAACATGTAAGATCACTCTAGATTTTCAAAAAATAAAAAGATGGAAAAATGATAATCAAAAGGAAGTGCGCAATGAACTATCTGTTATCTATACACTTATAGATTAAATCCGGACACAAAAACAAATAACAAGAAATTATAAGAAAAGAATAGCAAAATAATAAAAATTATAATTTTCAAAATTTTCCATTAAGACTAGAATCAAATGCTTGTTTTCGACTTTTATGTTACACTAAAGAATGGTAAAGATCCTAAATAATAAATTCATGTAAAGTTATTAAATAAACCGTAGCTGCTAATTTTATTATAAAAAAGAATCCATTAAGAAAGCTTGCGTGTTTTCATTCCAATGTTAAAAGGGTCGGCATTATTAAAAATAGAAAGAAAAAAACAAAAAAGCTAATTATAATCGTGTATATTATTAAAAGCACCAAGTTGAAAGAATAATATTCAATAACAAAGCTTTTATATTAAACGCGCGTGACGTTTAATGTATGCATATACTACTACATAGAGAGTGGTTTATAATTAAATTTAATTGATTTCTAGTTGAATAATGTCATTTGTTTTGTAATTAAAAGTCCAGGGTTGTTTTTCCGCATTCTCGTTTATTCTATAGGTACCTATCGAGTATAAGCCGTTGTACGTGCCTATACTATTACCTATGTATAAATGAATAGTAGTAACGTGCAAAGATCCGACGAACTAGGTTACTTTGTAATTAGCTACTTGCATTATAAATCAAAGAGATGTATTCTTCTTGTGTTATTTATTAATGATATGATTATACCTAAAACTTTAATTAGAGGTCACGTGACATTGTAGGCTTGAGACGCACTTCAAAACATCCTACAGCCTTTGTTTTCAAACTAATTAGAAAGTTAACCCACTTAATTAATCAATTATAGCTTAATATTCTAGATGTAATAAAAGGGGTTATTAAAACAAAATGACTTATCCTTTTAGATCCTACATCTATAACTATGATATATACATACACATACATGCAGCCAGTATATTAATGTTGCATACGTGAGTGCAATCGGAGCAAATCGTAATGAACAATAAGAAAGTAAAATGAAATAACAATACGAGTAACAAAAGCGGCCGAGACGCGTGCCCTAAACAATGACAATCTTCGTCTCGGAGCGCCATGTTTGAATAAATCTGTCAGATGTCCGTCTCTGTGAACCGTTAGGGCAAATGAATGAACTCTATGAATGAACGTGAAGTCACACGTTTTCAAGACAATGAGTGCTGGGATCTGAATTGTTTTACTTATAGTCTATTTACTGTTAGCTTACACCCGACGAGAGAGATCTCCTTTTTTATCTCTCGCATACATTGTACATATTTTTTATTTATTATTGTTATTATATTCTACTAGAGAATTAAGTTCAAGGAATTTTTCTGCACAGTTGATGAGTATTTCTAATTAGCGCCTTACTTGTGGGTTTATCACGATTCGCGCTGCGAAATGTTTCAAACATTTTTCTCAAATTTTTGTTATGTATGCATACTACCAGTGTACACCTTCACGTATACGGGCGAGAAAGATAATAATTTTTGTAATTGGCATTCATTTGTGACGCTTTTGAAATTTTATAACAGTGTGAATAATGTAATTCGACTCAAATTACAATTTGATTATCTACACTCAATATGCACAATACAATCAGAGAGCTATGGAGTTATTTAAAATTGATTTTTTAGTTAAATATTCATTTCTTCGATACAACACGTCCCCAGCAGGTACTACATTTTTATTCTTTAAGTAGTAATTATTGCAATTATCTCCTAAATAAAAAGGAGAATTCTTCCTCACTTTATATTCTAAACCTTCAATTTTAAAATAAGAACTTTGCAATAACTTTTGTCTTCATTTTATATTATGATTTTGTAATTTAATCTTAAATAAGAATCTGAAATAATTAAAAGGAAAATAGAATAAATATCCATTAGTGATGATCTAAAATCAATATCCTCGCTCTAGAGCTAATCGCACAGTTCCATTTCTGATGGTCCAGATTGTTCCGCATTGAAAGTTGTGCCCTTCTATTTAGAAAAAATGTTTTTGTTTTTAAAAAATTTCTAATTCATATAGCAACACAGAACGAACGGTTCAAGCTTGGAAAAAATGAAGACTGCATAACTCCAGGTCGCTATACCTCGACAATCAATAGAGGGATTTTCACGATCTTGGATATTAGTCTCGAGTCGGTTCTATATCTTACAATAACCACATCACAATTTAAGCACCACTTGGAGGCGAAAAGGAGACAGATGTTTGGAAGCCTAGGGCGTTTCATTAAAAGGCGCTGTGGCTTTAGAATTCTGCCATAGGCGGCCACCATATTCACTAGCGTTGATTCTAATCTAAAGATTCTTTTACGAAGGGCACGATGCAATTAGTAACTTTTTACTATTAATCCGCTGATCATTTAGTGTCCATGCGTGTTTGGAGTAAATTTCCAAAGTTTTTCTCTGAATTATCAGCGTTCTTTTCAGAATTTAGTAACATTATAAAAACTCATATCTGTAAGTCCATAAATTAGATTAGCAACTTTACAGTTTTACAAATGTAAACCTATGCTCTGTACAATTAACGTAGCTCCACGAATTATCTCAGAATCTGTTGATTGTTTAGTATCTACGAGTGTTTGGAGAAGATTTCCAGAGGTTTTCTCTGAATTTTCAGCTTAATTTCAGAATTTCAAGACACCTAGTAAAATTATGAAAACTTATATCTGTAAGTACGTAAGTTCAATAGGTAACTTTACAATTTTATAAATCTCGACGTACTCTTTGTATAATCAGCGTAGTGCCACGGGTTACTTAAAAATTTCGTTTGCATAAATAACAGAAACTTTAACTTTTGCTCAAGAAAGATCCCACTTGCTTAATAGAAAAAGCATCGATACTCCCAAAACTGCATCGCCATTTTGATACCTGAAAAATTCAAAAATCAAATTAAAGCAATTCTCTCGGTCGGACAAGGTCTGGCTTGGTCAACACACCTGCTCTGGTCAATTCGTGTATTAAAAAACTGATGTCAACAAGTTCTCTATAAAGCTGATTTCCTTGCCACAAACGATTGGCTGTGAGAAGAACCAATGCCAGCCCTGGATACAGTATAGAGCTCACCTTAAAAAGCAGAAGTCGAAAGAAATCTCCGCAAACTCATGCCTTGTCTCAAACTCTTCTTCTCTAAAACCACTTGTTTGAATTATACTTAAACCCTGCATCAAATACCTAACCTAAAACTTTCGTGATAAGCATGAGGACAAACAGATCCTAACGCTATAGGGGCCCCCTACACAGCTCTTTTTAGAGCCCCTTTCGTCATAAGTCAACGCCGTCACAATCCACGATCATCAAGGACGCTTCCTCAAGCCCTGAAGGTAACTCATTGCCGCTGTCCTAGCTCGGAGTGCCTTGGTACCCGGGTAAGCTAATCAGTGACATTTGGAGATCCTGCCGTGGGGAACCCTGCAGACGCTGCCACCGTCTTCTCACCGAAAAGAAGCCAAACCCATTAGACCAACTTGGGATGGTGGAGACTCGTTCAGTCAAACTTGATCTGACCAGAGTAACCCGGTCCAGCCGTCAAAGCAACTTTAGCCGACGACCTAGTGCTGCTTTTCTGCGGCAACTAACCCAAGATTGTCGGGAACTGGCCAAAGGCCGCGCAGCGGTCCGAAGAACAGTAATTAACAAAGAAGAGCCCGCCACAAACAATGTCGCCGATTAACACAAGCCGTCTCTACACAGCTCTTTTCAGAGTCCCTTTCGCCACCGACGTCAGCATCCACCATCCTCGCCGCTACCCTAGTTCCGAACGCCCCAGCACCCTCCTAAGCTAACTAATAACACGCCATAACGCTTTAGTAAAGATTAATATTGATTAAGATGTATATTGTAGAAACAGAAACGCAACTCTCGAACTTTATTAAAAATTACTTCTTTTTCTAATTTTTAATAATCTTCGAAAGTCAGACAACATCTTCTAAACAAAAAGAATGAAAAGATAGTGTTTGCTAAGGAAAACTTTGAGCAACTTTCATATTATGACAAGATGGTTGATATTTGAAGTTAACTAGCTCCTACTTAATTCGACTATAGCTCGTAAAAACATCTAAACAGCTCAAGAGGCACAATCGCTCCAAAAAGCTCAATGGCGTTGTAACTCGCCAAATCTGTCAACTAGTTTTCCTCTGTGTTTGGTTATGAAAGGTTTTTCGAAGGAAAAGCAACTGTTTACATCAGAAACAACAATATAGGAGACAAAGAAGCCCAATATGTAATCAAAAACCCAAATTTCCAACTTAAAAGCAGTCTTTTACAGATCTGTCAACTATTCGCTTGTTTATATCTCAAAATTGCTAGCATCAAGACTAAACATTAAATTGTGTCTGATTTTCTAATTTGATTCGGAAGAATCAACTGAAATTGGTCAGTTTTTCTTGTCCAAAAGACGTGATAGCCAAAACAGCCTTGTTTGTATCTCAAAATTGTTAGCATCAGTGACTCAACATTGTATTGTGTCTGATTTAAAAGTTTTTTGATTTGTTTTCTTTCTCTTCTCCAAAAGACCTGATAGCCAAAACGGCTTGGAGAGGACGGATCGGTTCAAAATCACGACAAGCCGTAGTCAAAAAGCCTTCCGTCGGTGACTTGTGACTTCACAGACTTTTTAATATTTTTCACATTAAAATTTCCTGAAAAGGAAAATCTAAAGATGTGATTGGTTTAACAGTTTCTAAGAGATCGATTGCTTTGGAAAATCGTAATGATCAGAAGTCCAAAGAACCCTAAGATCGACCCATTTTGAAGTTCGGTTGGAAATGGCTACGCAAATGTTCGACGACCCCTATTGTCTTATGTGAATAACAAAAATGAACCTGTAGAGATTTTGGACAAGAATCTGACAATGAGATAATAAGACCCTCTAAGCTAGATATGCTTCCAATCTATCCATTTCCTCATTATTTTCAAAACCTTTGTAGAACAATTTTGAAATATATCTGTTTGTACGCCACGATGAGAACATTTATGATTATTATACAAGCTTCTGCGTCGTAAGAAATGAACATTTCAACCTATTATTGATTGTAAAGAAGGTTTCTTTTTGGCACGAGAAACAGATAGGAACGAATAATATTCCGCCTGACAATATAATAAAAATAAAAGTCTTTAAGAAAACCACGAAAGAGAAGGCTTTGTGAAACATCAAACAACGACTAAGTTTGAAACCGCATTTTAAAAACCTACAGGGACCAGCATCAATAATACAGTCAGATATCTCTTGAATCAAGTACATCAGTCTTTACTGTTTTAGTTTACGAATCATTATTTATTAGACTTAAATTTAGAATTGTGAAATGTCTAGATTTTTTTTGAAAAGGTTCTAAAAATGGTTTATGAAGAAAGCAAAGAATTTTTTTATAATGACAATTAAAAACGCACAATCCTTTTGTCTAGTGATAATCATGCACATTCTTCTTTCAAAAGAGTGTTGGCTGCTATTTGAATAGGGCTATTGCATTATCGTTTAATTTACCTATTAATAAATTGTTCCAAAACTTTCACAGTCTCTCATCGATTTCCCTTTTTAACAGCTTGAACAAATACAACAATCGTCCAAAATAGAACGTGGACGCGATATAAAACAAGGAAAAATGTGTAGACAAATTCCATCAGTTTTATTTTACTTTTGCAATAAATTGCTGCTCGTGGGCCGCATTAATACCCTTTTGTTCATTCAGAAAATCATTAAAGAATTGTATTTTTAGCTTCTTTTTTGTTTCTCTGTGTTGTTTTAAAAGATCAATTACAACATTCTTCTGACGATGGCACGTAAATCAATGAAAGATAAAAATGCGATTAAAAATCAAGTGATTCTTTGTTTTTTGTTTTGGCATCATTGTTTGATGTTTGAAATTTATAAAATAATTTCGAATGGGCTTATAAGGAATTTACCAGAATACCAATATTTTTTTATGCAGAAATTACAAATTAATAATACTAATAATCGTGTTGCCTGTTTCTGTACGCATCTAAAGGTGACAAACTGTAATTTGTTTGAAAATTTTTCCAAGGTGTACTATTGGTTGTAATTTAACAAAACACCAATAAAAGTTGAATTTTGTTTTTGTTTCCTTGGATACCAAGTAAATAGATTGCGCAATATTACGCCATGTTGTATTTTTTTACGTGTTTTGTGTTTTCTTATTGTGCGATTAGTGGTAAGTACAATTAAAAAAATATATAATTCTAAGTGTTTTGTTTTGTAGATGAACACGAAGTTTGGGCGAAATTTAGCTAAACAACTACACACAAAGCGGAAAATTAAGACTTCATTCAAGATAATGAGCAACTCCAGGTAAACAAATATCTATGGTCAGGCCAGTTTCATACTATGTATTGCATGTAAATGTTACTTTGACAGTTATTTTATATACACTTCTCGATTAATAGTAAGCACATTTTTTAAAAAATATTTTCTAACTTATAAAATTAATTCTGAGCGTTTTGCGTTTTGTAAATGAAGACGAGATTTGATCAAAATTCAGAGAGAAACCCAACAGGTGCGATTTTTCTAAACGTGCCGAAAGCTTTCAGCAGAGTCTGGACTGAGACCTTCTGCACAAGATTGTGGATGCGAATATGTTCTTTTTACCCCCGAGACAGACGTTTCGGCATAAAGCTGAACGGTTCCAGATCATCGAAGAAGACACTCACCGCAGGCGTGCTTCAATGTTGTCTTCTCTCACCGCGGCTCTTAAGTATCTACGTGCCAGACCTTCCGATGACGACCAATTCCGGCCTCGAGTGCGAAGCGAGGCAGTCGACCCGGTCTGCAGCGAGAGCGTGATGCATCGGTGACGAAGAGTACGGGCTCAACCACCAACGCGGTAGTTGGGGAGCTACCGCCAACCCACCCTCCAGAGTCTGTGTTTGGGGGGGCACAGGCCTGGCCCACTTCCACCACCAATGGGGCGACTTGAGGTCGCATCGCTGCATCAACCCAACCGACCGTCGGTCTTCAGG
>VTPC01090355.1:319094-341566 GCA_011009095.1 Ignelater luminosus
TTGAAGCTTAATAAAGCTTTGTATGGGTTACGTAAAAGTCCAAAAAATTGGAATAACAAACTAAATGAATTTCTGATTAGCATTGGTTTTACAAGATCCCAGTATGATTTCTGTTTGTATTCAGTTAAAATAGTAGTTTTTGTAGATGATCTTTTGATCACAGGAAGTGATAATGAGATAACTCAGGTGGTTCTTAAATTAAAAGAAGAATTTAAACAAAACAGGCCTTGAAAAGAATTATTAACTCAAAGGATCTAGTTGTCTTGGCATTTTCCGAGATTCGAGAAATCATTCTTGAGAGCTAGTTTGAGGCCTTTGACGGTATTGCTACGCCACCGACTTGTGGGAGAGGTTTTAATTGATCGGTACTCCACTGGCTTTAGTAAAATAGTTATTCCTTCTGTGTTGGTCTTTATTTACCCCAAATTTACACACGACATTCCGGCCTCGAGTGCGAAGCGAGGCAGTCGACCCGGTCTGCAGCGAGAGCGTGATGCATCGGTGACGAAGAGTACGGGCTCAACCACCAACGCGGTAGTTGGGGAGCTACCGCCAAGCCACCCTCCAGAGTCTGTGTTTGGGGGGCACAGGCCTGGCCCACTTCCACCACCAACGGGGCGACTTGAGGTCGCATCACTGCATCAACCCAACCGACCGTCGGTCTTCAGGAATTCAGGGGGCTTGAAGACCGCGACCGCCACACACCCAACCATACCCAAGATGCAGTAGATGGATCAACGGCCGCTCCACCACCAACCGGCGTCTGCGTAGGGGTGCGCAGGCCCGGCCATCACCACCACTCATCACAGCCTCATCCGATCGGCCCGGGTAGCTACCGGGCCGTGATTACCAAATTCCTTTCCCATCCAAACCCTCGAGCCCGGGGCTCCTCGAGGTACCTACTCCACTACGCCCGGAAATTCTTCAACAATCCGCCACGCTTCCCGCCAAATCCGTTCCCTCCAACAACTTCCCGCCAAATCATTCCCGCCTAATAATTCCCGCCAATAATCACCACACCCATTCCACTACCACCACACTGTTCTCACTGGGTTTTTCCGTGGTTTCCCCAGTGGTTAAGGCAAATGCCGGAACAGTTTTGCACTAGTCCACGGCACACAATTCACACCTAGACACTCACACACCACTACTCTAACACATACACACTCTCACACTCCTCACAACACAATTCCAACACCGTTCTGAAAAGAACCGCCGCGAACTCCTCGTCGTCTCTGTGTGACGGCTCGTTGGCCGTCCTTGGGCATCACCACCGACGGGGATTATGGAGGACCTGCTTCCGGCCTGCACCACCATCGCCACCAGACCATCATCACCGTGGACGGCGGGCGTGCGGACTGCTTGGTACCCGACATGGCGTGCACGACCGGAGTTTTCCAATTCTTCCAATTCACCAGCCATAGAGAAATTAAGTTTTATAAATGGCAGCCACCTACGGTGGCATTTTTATTCATTGACTCGCCTTCCGATGACGCCTCATACCAAATTCGCTTGTCGGCGGATGATACACCGAGGATTGATTTCGAACCTGGCGGATTGGACGACGAGATAGAGGCCTGCACGGGACGAGTTTCTTAGTTCGAGCCTTTGAGGCCGTTAGGGTCTCTCGGACTTGTAAAGCTTATTGAGTCGGTTGGACTTTTGGGGCCGTTACTTTTTTACTGTTGCGAAGCAGATGATTCTTGTACTGCACCGGACCGAGATCTTTTTCGTACTTACTCAGATGAACTATTTTCGTACTGAACCGCACTGGAGGATTGTCGTACCGACTCGGACAGACGTAATTCTTGTACTGACTCGGACAAGCATTATTTCCATGCAGAACCGAAACGGAGAATTTTCGTACTCTACCGGATCGAGATCTTTTTCGTACTGATTCGGACAGACTATTTTTGTACTAAACCGGTGGAGGATTGTACTGATTCGAACAGGCGTAATCTCCGTACTGACCCGAACAAGCATTATTTTAATAATGAATCAAGAACGGGGGTTTTTGTACTGTACCATAAACAGTACCCGTTTCTCAGTCAGATCTCTGCGCATTCTGGCCCAAAGCTTGAGTTTAAGACAAGCTGGGCCTCAATTTAAAAATTTATCGGCCCGTTCGGGACTCTCGCGAGCCTGTTAGGTCGTTCGGGCCTGTCAGGCGTTTGCATCTGTCAGACTTTTCAAGTCAATCAAGAAGTTACCGAGTTTTTCTGGGCCGCATCAGGCTTATTCACGTTCGGTCGTTCTTTGCCCTGGCGTACAAAAGCCAAGTACTTGGGTGTCATCCTTGATACTAGATTGACTTCTCACATCAATAAATGTGAGGCGCTACAAAGGTGGTCTCAGTCCAACTATATATCTCTTGTCAGCAAGGCGACATGGAGCGAGATTTGGATTTAACGTCTGGTCGTGTATTTTTCGTCCCAGGGAAAAAGCGTCGTTATTTTCGCAATAGCACTAACAATTTGGTTATAGGTTATGTTTTATTCACCGGTTTAACAGGTAAATATCGATGTTATTTTGTATTAATTATGAATCATGTGACACGCATGAAGATAATGATAGTGAAGTCGTTCGGTTTAAAAATGTGGAGTTGTAGTATGATGATGTAACGCCTCGTGTCAGACGAAACAACTGGAATCGGAACATACCTCTGAGATTATACAAGATTATACACGTGTGAAAGCTCCAGGTCGTCCAGAACGAAGGCCCTGAAGATTGCATTTGACGCGCCCTACTAAGTTCGCAACTATCAGTTGCATGAGGACCAGTGTTGTCAGGTGTAAAAAATCTCATGATCAAAATGTATCAAAATGGCGGAGCAAAGGGTGATTGTCCGTTACAACTAACATTGCCAGAGCTGTCTATCAATCTAGTATTTATGATTGTTTCTGACGATATGGTTAGTGTGATCATTCTCACACTAATATAGTTTTTAAAATTTTTAATAAAGGTCGCGACGATGTTTCTCTCCAATATGTATATGTTCAGGTAAATATGCAACAAATGGAATAATGTTTTTTATCAAATTTGTTTATTTTTAAAGTTTTGTACTTGCTAGGTTAGGTTAGATTAGGTTAAAAATCCATGGAGACTCAAAAGCGCTAGTGGCGTAATGCAAAATTATTGAGAATCTATGGGTGGTAGCGGCACTTAGAAAAATGCTCCTCAATTTTGACTCCGACGGTTGCACCACTTAGAAGTGAGCTCGTTGTGACTTTCTCGTCAAGCCCGATCGATTGATACCTCACTTGAGCCCCTCCGCAAGCTACGGGTATATGGAACTCGTACCTTCCAAAACTTCTAATAACAGAAATAAAATTCTGATTATCAACAATAATAAAGGAAATTCGAATTTATTCAAAAATAAATTTTAAATTTTTTCTTAATAAATCTCCAGTTTCTTAGAATTCCCTCAATTTCCCCACCATGTTTAAAAATCTCCAATTCAGAGAAATATCATTACACCTGGCAACAATGATAAGGACGCCAGGCTAGTCGCTATCGCGGACTTTGCTTGCGGGGGCATCCTAATCTCTCCTTAGTGTCTTAAAAGACTATGACGAGGCCGATCGCCACCTTCATATAAGCATCTTCGAATGATACTGCTCCCGAGAGCTAGAGGAGCCGCCGCGTTTAAAACACGGCAACACAAGACAACTTTCTTGCGGTTAAATTCGAGAACTTGAGATGAAAAAGGTGAATCCAATCCAACGTGTGGTGGTTACGTGCAATATGTAAAAAGAGCTCCGAAGATGGGACTATGAATTTAGACATGTAACATTCTCAAAAGAGACTAAAAAGAAAAATAATGCAAAACGAGATAAAAGAATTCAGTATCTATGAAGCCAACTTTTATTTAACTTTGAAAAACTAGAAAACCAAGAAAGTTTCAATGCATGCTAGATTCATATAATGCAAACACAAACAGTCGAATTGTCAGACGTCCTATGATAGCTATCTAATTTAACCTGCAAAGAAAAAATGATTTGGAAAACATCCAAGACTCTTGGTTTTGCTTTCAGCTTCTATGAAAATCAAACAGCAGCAAGGTCATAAATGAATAGACAAAGACCAAGAGTTTTGATCAAATTCATTAGAGAACGATGAGCAAGATAAAGACCAGACTTTCCATGAAAACATCAGCCTAATTGTTAAGTCATAGCTTTAGTTTTAAAACCAATACTGTGAGGTACATTAAAGTTCAAAAATTTTGAGATCAACTCAGTTGCATAAGTTTCGTCATGAATAGTACAAGTACAAGCAGAAACGTCATGGTTGTTTAACAGTGGCTTAACTTGACCATCAAAATTCAAAAAAGACGTAAGAAGCCAACGTATATATAATCTTAAGTTGGGTGGAAAATCTCTAATTAGGTATCTAGAAAATAGAAAGACTGTGCGGCGGCATTTACTACCAATACATATAAAAATCTTTCATAACAATGGAAAAGTTTAAATTGAGAGTTTTAAATATTGCAAAAGCGTTATCAAGAAATAAGGAATTTGATAAAGTCGATTAAGTTTGATTCCAATAATATCTAAAAATAAATCTGACGCCTTTTTATAATTACTTTACCTTCTATACCACGTAAACAATCTAAAAATACATAGACAACTTAAATAAAAATATCACTCTGTACCCACAACCTTCAAATGATCTCTCGTTCTCAGTTTCTCACTGTCTGTATGTGTTAAATAAACTTTTCACTTACGAATTTCACAGTAACAAATACAAAATAGCGGTCGGGAATTATTCCAATGAGTAACGGATTTCCTAGAAGTATTTAAGGTCGTAACTTGAATACGTAATTATAATTTCGTCGGGTTTTGGTCTTACATCAAAGACGCTTCATAAAAGTTAACAAGGTAGGTACGATATATGCAGCCTACCACAGAAAAAAAGTTTTTTTATTTCATTCTTTTTTTAGCTTCAAGTTCAAAATAATAAGCAGATTATACCTTAAAGAGATAGTTTGAGCGTTCGTGTTAATATTAAGAATTGTGGTTTTACAATTATTATTATTATTTTTAGTATGGTTTATTTATTCGCCCGCAGTTAGCTACTAACATGCAGCTTTGGATTAGGTGTGGTTTCAAATTGTAATTCTTGATTTATTTTGATTGAGGTGCGATTTATCTCTTTAACGTAGAAATATTTTCATCTTATAAGATTTATATTTTATGCGCTTTTGTAACTGTAAAAGTGTCAAGAAGTGAGAGGTAAGTAATTCGAATTTAAACATCTAGAGTTCAATTTGCAGTATGAAAAGAACAAATAAAAAAAAGAACTAAAAATATACACATCATCAAAGCGGTTAAAGGGGCTTGGAGATTCCATCGGTGAATCAAGACACGAACCCTAAAGCCAAGTCACGTGTCGCCACATCCGTTGTGCGCGACACACTGACTTATAATAACGGAAATGTTTTTATAGTAAACGCCTGCCAACTTCAAACTAAATTATGAAGCTAACCTAGGATACATTATAGATGAGACGAGCAAAAAAAAGGTAGGTAGCTGCCAAGCGAATTTTTCTCACTTATCACTTCATTATATGCTTGTTTCCTTTTATTGTTGTTTAGATTTTTTTGTTGCATGGGATATTTTTGCTTTTTAATTAAAATTGACTGAAATTAACAGTAACATTTGCCTTGTGAAGGTGAATATAAATATTAGAAAAAAATGTGTTATTGCAAAATACTGTCTGATGGTTCATTATGTCGTTTATAAAATAAGAAAAGAGATATGAATCATTGTAATTTATTTTGATATTCTTATTATGTATTTTCTTTTTATATTTTTTCTACGAGAGAAAAAAAAGTAAATTATAGCATCCTGTAATTATATATTTTAGAAATAAGTAGTTCTTGTATATTGCCATTATTTTTTTGTAAACGCAATTTAATTTATAACATTTTTTAATTTTTGTTTGTGTTCTATACAAACAGTGTTTATTATGTTATTATGCCTATTGGAAAATTAAAACAAAAAACTACCTAGAATAGAAATTGGTAGTTAATATCATTGCTATATCTTTATGTAATTATATGGATTATACGTAGTTATAACATGACGAATTACACGGAAAATAAAATCAGACCCTGTGACAATGAACACAATAAAAAGAAAAATGTGAGAGGTACAACAAAAAGGAAAAACACTGTAGATAAACTCATTATAGTCATCCACATCTCAACAAAAAGAAACTAGAACACATCGTAGGATGTCCGAAATTTACTAACAAAAGGAAAAATTTGATAACTTATTGTTTTCGAGTTTTTTTCTGATTTCAACAATTCTTACTGTAAAGTAGAGGTAAATCAAATTCTATCTGATGTCTAAAAGTAATCGCGTTCCCTTCCTAGACCGTGCGTTATGCCAAAAAGTCTACGTCGACAAGGTTTCGTCAATTTAAATGGAACACAGGGTGCGTGCTATACCAAGCCACATACGCAGTTAGCATGCATGACGATTTAAATCAACGAAAGCTTGCCGATGTAAACATTTTGGCATAAGATACACACAATTAGAAACCTTGATATGTAAACTTAAATAAAACAGAAACATCAAAGACCTCAAATATAAAATTGTGATGTCTAGATTTTATTATTTTCTTTTTATAGTGATTTTTGAAACAAGATTTGTTCATTTGACGCTGTTTAGCTGTTGTTTTCGCAAAACAAAAACATTTTCCCAAGGCGTACTGTTTTTACAATGTCTCCAAAACAAGAAAGCTCTTATTCCATGAACAAATTTGCTGTGTATCTTAAAAAGTGCGGACCTCAATAAGAATGTCAATAAAGTACCTTAGAGAATGCTAAATCGCAAAATTATTTCCTCTAGCATTTTGCTCTATTTTTAGAAATGACGCAGTTACGAGCGATTATTGAAATTAGAGAAAATCAACTTCAGATTAAAACTCTGAAAATGTTTTTCCGACTAGAAAGGTATGACGGAATTCCTACTTTCAATCTAATACTTTTTCTGTTATTAACTATCTACGAGCATTTAAGAGTAGATTCCCAGCGTTTTTCCCAAAGTGTTAAGCGTTCTTTCTAGAATATTCAAACATTTAATATCATTATGAAAATCAATAGGTGTATAAGACTCTGATTTCGATTAGTAACTTTATAATTCAGTGAATTCTAGACAGAATCAGCGTAGCGCCATGGATTAGCTATACATTCTTCTGCATCCTCAATGGGATGTCGTGATTTGTATTTTCAAACTAATAATATCTTGGTTATTTAGTGTCTACGGTGTTTCAGAGTAGGTTTCCAGCGTTTTTCCAACATATTAAGAGTTCTTTCAGGAATATTCAGACGTTTAATAACATTATGAAAACCTGTATGTGTGTAAGATGCTAATTTCGATTTGCAACTTTATAATTCAGTAAATTTCAGACAGAATTGTTCGTATGATCAGCATAGCGCTTATCTAGAGATTCTTCAGAATTACGACGTAATTCGTAACTTCAAACTAATAATCTCTTGATTATTTAGTATCTGCAAGTGTTTAGAGCAAGTTTCCATCGTTTTGCCCTCATTTCCAGGCATCTAACAACATTATGAAGATCTATATCTGTAGATCCCCAAATTCAATTTGTAACATTACCTATAACTTTGTGAATTCTAGATGTATTTTTTGTACAACCAGCGTAGCGTAGCGCCACGGATTATCTAAAGATTCTTCTGCATTTATATTGACATGTCATAATTTGTAAGTTTGAACTAATAATTGGTTGGTTATTTAGTATCTACGCGTGTCTACAGTAGATTTCCAGTGTTTTGCCAGAATTGTCAGACATTATTGATAACATTATGAAAACCACTACTATTTGTATAAGTTAATCGGCGCGGCGTCCTTTCCTACTGAAGTATCATAGAAAACTAAAGATAGAAACCAACCTGTCTCATACCAGTTTAAACTCAGATCATGTAAAATTTTAAAGGTGGAACAGGCTCAATAACTAAGCTACTGCACCTAAAATTAATTGTAATCCAAGATCAGCGCGTAGTGCCTCGGATTGTCTAAAGATATCTACGCGTCTCTAAAGTAGGTTTCCAGTGTTTTACAGCATTTCCGGACATTATTAATACATTAGAAAAACCACTCGATGACGCTGCGTGTCCTCTCCAGCGATAAACCTTTATGTCTGAACACCGTTACTGTGTTTTGCTCTGCGTCAAGGTGAAATTAAAGCACTCTGAGGATAAAAACATTGTTGTCTCGTTATAAAATTTTACAATAGTTGCATACCACGTGCTGCTGTGGATGTATATGTGGAGATTTACTGCTGGTTTCTACAAATTAGGTGAGTATAATGTTTATTAGGAAATCCTAATCTCTAAAAACAGTTAAAAGTATGCAGTGGACTTTGTTTGTCACGTTGGCCATCTCTTCTTAGCATTGGGGAGAGATAACCACCAAACATTAGGGATAGATGGTCACTTACTTCTTTTTTGTTTCTTTACAGTTTGACTCCATTTCCAATTAATTGCAGGAAAATGCCAACGGAGTACAAAAGATAGAACGCAAATCGTGGAAATACTGAAGAAAATCTGCGACTAGCAATTGAAGTTGTCAAAAACGGTTCTTCTGTAAACGGCACCTCAAAAATTATGGCATTTCTAGAAAAACCAGTGAAAGGGAGATATAAAGAATAATGTGTCCAGGACTGGTGAAATAACACCAGAGAGCATTTTGAGAGACGGCAATAAATAAATTAGTGCTTCACATTAAAAAGGCACAAAATTACGGTTTTCCCTTGACGGTATCACATGTTTGAAAGCTTGCCTATAATTTCGCTGAAAGTCTACAAATTAATTACAAGTTCAATAAAGAAAAAGGCATTGTCGGTTTCGATTGGTTTAGGTCTTTTTTTCAGAAGACATCCCGACTTATCTATTTGAAAAGCTGAGCCTGTCTCCCTAATGAAAAGTAAGAGTATAAACTGCGTAGATGTCGATGAAACAGGCCTTCAACTAAACAATTGGCGTGGCGATGTTGTAGTCGAAAAGGGAGCAAAAGACGTTGTTACAATGATTTCAGGAAAAATGGTGAGACAATCTCGTGCATAGCCTGCTGCGATTCCGAAAGTATTTTCAATGCCGTAGGGTTCAGGTACTGTGATGTCTCGAAAATCAGCCTGCAACTGCAACAATCTTTTTAAATTGATTTACAAACCACTTTCTACCACGTAAAAGCGAAGAAAAGACCTTGTTAATTCTTACATTCATATCATTGTTTTTGTGTTGAACTTTTAGAAACAGCTGAAGCAAATAATGTCATTTTGTTAGGCCTACCCCCGCATATAATTCATTATTTGCAACCACTGGATAGGGTTTTTCTAAATCATTAAAAAACCTTCTAGTATCAAGCTTACAGAAAATGGATGCAAAAGTTACCCCGGCAGAAAACCAGGGCGATTTCAATTTGGTGAATTCCTAACGTAAAGCTGGAGAAAATGTCCAGCTTCAAAGCGACTGAAATATTTCCCTGGAATTCTGATTGCATATCCAATCATTCATACACGGTTTCTGATCACTCCGGCTACTGAAGACCAGAGAACACAAGAAACATATATGTAACATACGAACTCTCAAGTAAAGAACGCTGAAGCAACACAAGAAGCAGATGCCCAACCAATATACAGACAAATTACAAATGCTTTAATGGACGCGATACCATCCTGTAGCCATGCATATTATACAGAACCTCAATGCATAACTTCAGTAGAAGGTAAATAGCTTTCAGATTTGACACCTGGAAGACTTTCAGGCCAGATTAACCCCACACCCAAACTAGTCGTCGCTGGGACAAAACGAACCAAGTCCGTTGCTACTCTATTAAGTTCTCCCGAACACATTGCTATTGTGAAGAATAAAGCCGGAAAGTAAACCAAACAAACAAAAAAGAACATCGCCGAAAAGAAAATTCTAGAAAAAACAATTATTTGAAAAATAGAACGCTCACCTTCGCCAAGTTCTGATGAGGAGGAGAATATAGAAGTCCAATATAAAGAGGAAAGTAATACCCTTCCAGTGATTGATGAGACCGAACGCACGGGATGTGGAGAAAGCTACAACAGCATCCAAAGAAAAATGATGACGACTTTAGCAAAGAAAAAAGTAATATTAGAAAAGGATATGATGACCGACATGAGCAGGAAAATAATTAATACAAAAAATTAAATGCAAATAAGGATAAAAAATTAAGAAACACAAAAAATTATGAGAATAGGCACGTGGAATGTGAGAAGTATAAAATTGTAGAGGAAATGATAAAAGTGTGCAATTAGTAGGAATTACAGAAACAAAAAAGAAGGGAAAAGGTATAAGGCGAAGACACGAGGGATATTGGCTGTTCTGGTATGGACTGAAAGAAAAAGAAGGAGCAAAAGAATGGATAGGAGTGATTACACCACCAGATCAGTTTAAAAACGTAATTAAAGAATATGTAAACGAGAGAATCCTAAAGATAGAAATGAAAGTATTAGCTGCAGAGATATAGAGAATAATAATAGCCTATGGAGTAAACGAAGATGCCACGAAAGAGAACAAAGATAATCTCTATAAAGAATTACAGAGAGAAATATATAAAGGAGAAAATAATATGATCATAACGGGAGATTTAAACGGCAGAGTAGCAAACCAAACTAATGGAATAGAAGAATGCTTGAGAAAAGAAGGAGACGGAACAAAAAACCACAAAGGGGAAAAATAATAGAAATGTGCATGAAAAATGAATTAGTGATAAGCAATACAAAAATTTATACATAAGGACATCCACAAGTATACAAGGGAACAACCTAGTAAGAAAGAAAAATCTTTGATTGATTATTTTCTAATAAAGAAGAGAAATTGGAAAATGGTAAAAGATGTAAAAGTTTCAAGAAAAGCTAAAATAGGAAGTGACCACTATTTGGTAAAATTGGACTTAATAAAGCAAAAAAAAAAGAGAAAAGAGAAAGAAGAAGACAAAAAATAAAGTCGAAAATAAAAAGTTATAAATTAAAAGAAACAAAATATCAAGAGAAATATCAAGAACACTTAAACAAAATATTTGAGAAACCAGACGGAAATGGAATAGAAGATAAATGGAATAAATTCAAAAACAACCTATTAGATACACCAAGGGAGTGCTGTGGAGATACAAAAATAACAAACAAACATAAAAGGAACAAATTGGTGGACCACAGAAATTAAACGAATTGTAAAAGAGAAAAAAGATATATAGAAAAAAAATCCCAGGAAATTATGGAGAGTAAGTACAAGGAAAAACAGGGAAAAGTCAAGAGAAAAATTACGAAAGCAAAAGAGAAGTCATGGATAGAATTTGGAGAGAATATGACCAAGAACTACAGAGAAAACCAAAAAGTATTCTACGGTACTCTTAAACAATTAAGACAAAAGAAGGAATATAATATGATTAACATAAAGGATAAAGAAGGACACATAATTACAGAAGAAGAGAAAATAATGGACAGATGGCGACAGTATTTCCAAAAATTGACACATACAGGCATAGGTAAAAAGGAATAAAATGATAAAGAAAAGGTGATGCAGAATGTAGAACCCACACAACAAGAAGAAATAATCGAAACAATAAGAAAGATGAAATTGGAAAAGGCATCAGAAATAGGAAACGTAACATCCGAAATGATAAAACATATGGGAGAAGCAGGAATAAAACAACTAAACAAATTAATGAACTAGGTTATACAAGAAATAAAAATCCCGAAAGAGTGGATTGCAAGAATCGTGTTACCAGTTTATAAAAAAGGAGACAAAAGAGATTGTAATAACTATAGAGGAATTACATTAACAAGCAAGCTTGAAAAAATATTAGCAAGCATAATGCAAAGAAGAATCAGAAAAATAAAGGAAGAGAGCATAGAAAACACTCAATGTGGGTTTAGCAAAAGAAGAAGTACACAGGATCTAATATTCGCGATAAGACAAGCGAGCGAAAAACTCATAAATAAAAATAAAGAAATACGTGTTTGCTTTATAGACTTAGAAAAGGCTTTTGACAGTGTAAGAAGGGAAGATATATGGAAAGCTCTAGTAAAAGAAAATAGAGGCACAAGAACAATAGAAATAATAAAACAGATGTATAGGAAGAACACAAGCATAGTAAGAAGCAATAATGAAAAATCTAAAGAATTTGAAACAAAGATAGGAGTGAAACAGGGATGCGTGCTAAGTTTTCGATAGTACTAGATGAACCCATAAAGGAAGCTAAAAAGACAATGAAACCAGTAAAAATGGGATACTGGCTAATGCAGCAGATATATTTGAGTGAAATGATGTTTGCGCATGATATGGCACTACTAGCTGAAACAGCAGAAGATCTACAAAGGAATCTAGAAATACTAGACAAGGGAATCACAAAGATAAATATGAAGATAAACATCGAAAAGACCGAAACAATGATAATTGCAGGAGAGAAAAAAAGACATGACTTCAAAATACAAGGAAAAACATTAGGACAAGGAGAAAATTATAAATATTTAGGAACAATGATATAAAGTGATAAAAAATAGATCAAGAAATAAACGAGAGAATGAAAAAAGCAGGAAAAATGTTCTATATGATGAGAACAACGTTTTTCCCAAAAAAGATTAAGACAGAAATAGTGGAAAAAGTGATAAGACCAACAATAACATACAATAGTGAGACATGGACAACGACAGTAAAAACTAAATCACGTGTGAATGCAATGGATATGAGATTTCTAAGAAGAATAGAAAACAAGACCAAGAGAGAAAAAATAAGAAATGAGACATATTGACGGAGTTTAGGGATCAAGGCAATAAGGGAAAGAATAGAGGAGGGTCAGTCAAGGTGGTTCGGTCATATGTGTCGTATGAGTAACGATAGACTAGCTAAAAAAGTGTATGGGACGCGAGTGACAGGGAAAAATAAGAGAGGAAGAAGCAGCGGAAAGAAGAGGGATAGAGTGAGAAAGAATTAAATACAAGACCCGGGATAGGAAGCGATGGAAAGAAATTTGCAGAAAAGTAGTAATTTGACTCTACTCTGGCCTCACAGCGAAAGGTAGATAGGTAAATTAAGTAAGTAAGTATAAGTATTTGTAACATTGTAAAAATCCACGTCTGTAAGTCCCTAAGTATTTTGTACGATCTGCGTGGTGGTACTAAAACGTTTTTGTTCAATAATTTATAGGAATGTGACAATTTACAGTGTCTACCGAAAAGGTTCTTTTGAGATATCTAAGTAATTATTATTAATGGTTGATATCCAAGCCAAAATGAAATGTCTTGGGAAAAGAAAGTAGACTTTTGTTTATTGAAAATAAAAAAAATCATCAAACGAACTATTTGTTAGTTATTTTGATTTTTTACACGAATTACTTAAATAGTTGAACATTTCGTAAAAAAGAAATTACGTTGAAAAGGTTGAAAAAGACAAATCAGGGCCTTATAGAATAATCGATTCATGACTTTTCAACTCAAAAAAATCTGCTTGTGGTTATTCAGTGGAAACTAAAAGTTTCATATTTTTTTTTGTACGTCAATGTTAGTTTTTTTCACCCATGTTTAAATAAAATATCTGTTTTTCAATTTTCAAAAATGTGAAAGTTAAATTGTTTTTAATAGAAATAAAATAAAAAAAAGTTTTGACCATCAGTTAAATTTAAATTAAAACTTCCACAATAGTATAAACCACAAATTAAAAAAAAATCAAAAACATTTTAAAGCAACTTAACATATCCAAGCTATAAACAAATTAGCAAAGGAAATAAAAGAATGGCAGGCACGCAAGTTTCTTTTGTTTCTTCAATTATGTAAATTTTCAAAACATTCTAAAAATCCTTTTATACGATCTCATTTTATAAAGCTCATGCAAGAGTGAAAGTGATGTAATAAAAGTAATTTTGAAACACATTAAAAAAATTTAAAAATGTCGATAATTCCACATAAAATCATTAGACAGAATCAAAACAACGGTGATATTATAAAATATAAATTCGTAATAATAAATTTCCTTAAAAATATTTTGCAAAGGAATTAAATTAATATTGACATAGATAATCTACCCACGTTGGAAATGTTATCATTCTGCCTAATATTATAAATCCCACACTTAATTACGAAGCCATAATGTCATTAGACCGTACGTGGCAACAGTTTCCTTCCATAGTAAAGTCGATGCCTGTATACTAAAACATAAAATTCATCGTTCGTTTTCTGTTCTTATACCGATGATAAAGTTTATATAAAGTACCCGCATAGATCGGCGGTCCGGAGCAACTATATAAAGTAAACAAGTCAATTCGGCCATTTTATATGCCAGTTGGCCTTAAAACAAAATAAACGGGAATAATTGGAGGCCAGCGTGGATTGGCTGACCAGCCGCTTTCTCTCCAATGAGAGGAGAGGGCAGGCCGACCAGTACAGTGCCGCAAAGGTCCATTAATCCGTGACTAATGAGATGCACAAATCTTGTCCCATGGGTATTATCATATGTCCCTCGCATCTCGCATACTTGCTGGAACTTAACGGTTGTACGCTATAATGTGTGTGTGTGTATGCTCTTGCTGGCTGCCTTGCAGGTTGCCAGATACTGCAAACTCCACGTCGTCGTCGTTTGTGTGTGTGCACTCCTACCGACTTTTTCATTGTTAATTCGATTGCCGCCGGTTTACAACGATCGTTATTATTAGTTAAATTATAATGATGCTTTTTTGTTTGCGTTTCTCTTTTTTTGCGAATTTATCTGAACAAAACAAAAAAAATTGTAGGTAATGATTTTGCTGGTTGAATGTCAGTTGTCGTTAAACAAGAGATCGATGATATAATCTGACATTTTTGTAAGGAATTCAATCGTGGCCAACTTCAATAAAATGACGTGAATTTAAATGCTTTTCATTCTTTTATTATCATTGATATTCTGACGTTTTTCGTATTGCGACAAATAATATTTTTCCAAGTAAAATGTAAATAAAATTAACGTTTTCTAAACAATGCAATTTTGAATATTACAAAATTCAAAATAATAAAATTCTTCTACTCACCATAAATTCTTATCTCTTATTCTAGTTGACAAGAATCTTTTAGGCCAACAAATCGTATTTTCTGCTTCCTGGGGTGTCTCAGGGTTTCACTTTTAAATCTTCTTATCCTCACGGACACATCTGTTTGGTAATGTTCATCTCAAATTGTCAAGTAATAATAAGTACAACTTATTTTTTGTTAATTTCTATCATTTGATTTAGTAACATATCAAAGTTTACTTATTTTATTATTAGAATGTTATGGTCGGTGCTTGGTTGTATCAAAAGAGTCAGAGTGGTACATTGCAGTACAGAATTTCAATTAAAAGCAAATTAATAACGAAACGTTTGCTATAATTTTCATTGCTAAAACAAAAACAAGAATGAACCAATCAAAATGAACATTGAGAGGTATAATATTCACCTAGATATGAAGCAAAAAGAATTTTTGAGTTTTTAATGCAATTTTGAATAAGAGTCTATAGCATTGTTGGTGGTCCCTAAAACTATAAAATACCTAGTAAATGGTAATTTAATGTAATGCCCCATTTATAATATAATTCTGAATACCGTAAAGTTAATTTAAATCTAACAATAAATAATTTTTTTGTTTGATATCCTGATATCTTTTTTAATTTCTATCGGAATTGCATTTGTACCTGCACTATTTACGCTTGTAATTAGTAAAATAACGAAATAATTAAATTTAAAATTATAATGTACCTACTGACGCCAATATGGCAGTGCAAACAAAATTAATTAGTTTTTAAATATCCTGCAATTTATTCTCTTATAAATGAATTTTGAAAAATTATCGTCATAATAAAAATCGTTTTCGTTGTGTATCTGTATACCTTGATACTAACTTCCTTGATAGTTTGCGAAATAGGGAAAGAAAAGTTAGTCCACATTATTGTAAAGAGGCAATGCAATGTATTTTGAAAGATTTTGTCAAAATTTGCAATAACCAAGACATTCGTCTACAAAATCTTAGAATCCCCAAATCCTCCTCTTTTGTAAATATGTAAGTTGAGTTTTCCGGGATAATTAAACTTTTGGTCAAACACTGTGTGTAGTGATTAGCAGGGCACCTTTGTCTGGTAAACAGAGTGACGTTTTTAATGTCAGTTGGCTACGCTTCAACTTCCATTCAGGAACTTTATTCAATTTAGTAGCACAATGGAAAAGAGGTGCAGTGCCATAGACATAGGCACAAAGAACAAATTAGAACCTAATCTAGCCTACGTGACTACCAAACCCTCTTGAAATAGCTACCTTGGAGTTTTCTAAAGAACCCAAAAGGAAAAGAGGTTTGAAATACAATAAGGCGTGTTTCGCGTGTTCGAAGCCCAAGGCCAAACGATTTTGTTACAGCTGGGAGAAACTCGACTTTTCCAAGGATTCCTGTTTTAAGTGTGCTCGTTTCTGGCCCTTTCGGGAAATTGACCAAAGCTTTGGGAAATAGCTACTTTGGAGTTTTCTAAAGAGTCCAAAAACACTTTGAAATACAATTGAAGCGGTGATTGTTAAAAAGTGGTATGTGCAAAATTTTAAATTGCTCTAAAACATTTGTAAATTCTTTTCTTTTTTTAACAGAGAGCGGTAAAATCAATTTGTAGAAAAGGCAGGAAAAAACTGTCATCACTAAAATCATAAAATTTTTTTTTCTTTTTGTTAGGCAGTTTTCTTAACTTTACCAACAATTTGATTTTTGTTACATATACTCTTTTAACAATGACCGCTTCAATTAGGCGTCTTATTACGCGTGTCCAAACTCAAAGTCAAACGATTTTGTTACAGCTGGGGGAAACTCGACCGACGTTACCAAGGATTTCTGTTTTAAGTGTGCTCGTTTCTGCCTCTTTCGGGATATTGACAATCTCTGGATATCTGGCCCGATGGGTCTTGGAAAAGAAACCAAATGTTACCTTAAAATTATGAAAAAGCATATTGTACGTGACTAATCTCAGAAGGTAGTTGTTGAGAGAGTCGTTGCATATAAATAAAATTTTAATACAAATGTTATGATACGAGGATTTGATTTCTAATATCAGAAAAATTTAGCACAAATTAAAAATCTATAACCAAACATTAGCTCGTTCATCAGAATATCCTTCTTTGACCTGAATATGGCTCTTTTGATTGAAATGCAAATTCGAAATTATCTAATCAGATCAGATAATGTTCGATTAACTTGATCATTTGAATTAATTCTGCTTTCTGCAATCGGGTACAAGAATCGCCGAATTATCTTTAACATTTAAATAAGACGTGGTTCGCAATTCCATGTCGAAAAAATCTCGCTCATCAGTGACTGATTCTTTATGGTAATTTGAAAATCACAAATTGAAGTCTCAAGATTGTAATCTCTCATGAAAATACCCGAATGAGATCTTTTTCGACATGAAGAGCAAAGTGAATTAAGATGAACAACAACCTACAAAAGCTTTGAAGTTATTTTGTCTTTTGGAACAAGCGGATCAAAGGCCGAAAGTTACACATGACAGCCGCTAAGAAATATCTGGCTAAAACTGAAAACCTAAACAGTTTTTACTGCTTCCGTTACGATATTGCCATGTAGTCTCCATCCAGAACAAGGTACTTACTAACAAAGAACGAAGATTTGATGTTCTTTACCATCAAACATTCTGACATTCTAAGGAAGGTGCCAGGACGGCCAAGATTGTCGAGTCACAGATCTTTATGTGTTTCTAAGATAAGTAAAGCCGATTTTTTTTTAATTTTCAAAAATTCTTAACTTGCGCCTTATAACAAAGTTTTTGCTGTTTAAGATCTTCAGTTGATCTTTTAAATTCCCACCATACGTTTCGTTTTGTTTTATTTTGAGCCAAATAAGTAGGGTCTGAGGGAAAATTCTTCCAACTGCGTAACTTGGGAAAATTTTGCTTTTGATAGAAAAAAATATTTCATAATAATGATGATAATAATAATCCAATGGAAGCCACGACTTAAATTTGTTAAAGTACAAGGTATGGAGAGAACATGCAAATGTTAAAATTATAAAATGTTTCTTGAGAGAAGCTGCGGGAAACACTGTTCAATAGAATAGTGACCTTATCGCGTTTTCGATCTCATGTGTCATTGGTAAATTCAACAGATAATGCAAAAGACAAATTCGATTTGGTTAGAAATCAAAAATTCTAGGTTATCAAAAAGAGTTGTTCAAATGGTTTCATTTCCAAAACACAAAATAATAACGAAACTTAGATACAACTAGTAAAATAGTAGACAAGAGCTCAAAAGCATGCAACCTTGAGCAGCAAGAAGTTTTGTAAAAGCATAAGAAAAAAAACTCAAGATTCGTGATTTTATAATTCTGGTACAGGCGCCAAATACCCTAACGGTGGTCCTATTCTAAAGATTTTTCTACTTCTTTAGTGGAATAATGTAATTTGTGGTAGAACCCTGCACGGGCCAAAACTTCCAGGATCGACACGGCCCCAAACAAGATCCGGTAACTTCTTGATGGACCCGACAAGCCCAAGGGGCTCGAACGGCCCAAGAGAGAGAAATCCGAAGGACCGAGAGGTCCAAATAAGCCGAAGAAGCGAAAAGCTCAAAAGGCCCGACGTCCGAGAGGTCCGAGCGGTCCAAATAGCCCGACAAACGAGAAGGGTCGAGAAGTCCAACAGGCTCGACAGGTCTGAACGGCCCAACAAACCCGTATATCCCGACAGGCTCCAACGGTTGGACAGGCCCGACAAAATCGAAATGCCCGAGAGGCCCGATTGATCAGACGTAGGCCCGAAAAGTCCGATAAATTCTTAAACTGAAGGGAATTATCGCTACTGTATTTCAAAGACTAAAAATCTTTTACCTTTGCTTGTTTTCAAATTTGAGCGTTATCTTTATTACAGCCGAAATTTTCAGGCACCACCCGGAAAAAACTCGGCGACGTCTTGATTGGCCGGAAAAACCCGAAAGGCCCGAGCTACTCGCCAGAGGTCCGAACGACCTGACAGAATCGGGAGGCCCGGCAGGCCCGATAAGATCGAACGACCCAACAAGCCCGATTGTGCCGACGTAGGTCCGAAAAGTCCGATTTTTAAACTGAGGCCTGGCCCGACCTAAACTCGAGCTCGTCTAACTCAGTAAACCCGTTTCCGATCCGGTGCTGTACGAAAATCCTCCTGTTTGGTTCAGTATGGAAATAATGCTTATCCGGGTCAATACAAAAATAATGCTTGTCGAAGTCAGTGCGACGATACTTCGGTGCGGTTCAGTACGAAAATAACCTGTCCAAGTTAGTACGGAACAGATTTCGGTTGACTTAGAATTCTGACAGAGCCGAAAGGCGCTACCCATCAGGCCCGAAAGACACAACAGGCCCTAACAGCCGAAGAGGCCCGGGCAGCTCGGTTGACCCAACGCAGAACCGCAAAGTCCGATAAATCTTTAAAATGACCCGAACCGGAGCTGTGGGCCGGTTCTTACAGCCTGACAAGCCCGATAGCGCCGAAAAGCGCGACCTAACAGGCCCGAAAGACGCGACAGGCCCGAACAGCCGGAGATGCCCGGGCAGCTCGGTCGACCCGACGCAGAACCGCTAAGTCGGATAAATCTTTAAAATAACCCAAACCCGAGTTTTGTCAGGCCCGTGCAGCCTGACAAACCAGACAGAGCCGAAAAGCGCGACCCAACAGGTGTTTATGTAAAACGTGGTCAACTCAACCACCTCAACCATTAGGTCAAACAAACATTTAAATACCGGGGGTTGAAAAGCCCTCTCTCTTCTCTTTCATCGCTTCTGGGCAACAGCATCAGTCTTTGCTGTAGTTAAATAAATGTATTAAGTAACAATTGTATTTATTATACAATACATATTTCAAGTAATTACATTTAGTGACTATACAAGTCATAACAACAAGATAAATTTGATAATAAGATAAACATTTAACGACTAAACAAGTCGTACGAAAATCATTAAAAACAACAAAACATTTTGGTCCTTCGAGCCGGATTCCGTTCCTGAAGCGTGGAAGCATTGAAGCCAGCAAACTTCACCACAAGGATATTTAAGGTCAGTACATGCCCTATTTGTTATTTAAAGGTGTTTCATTCCTACATTGTTAAGTGAAAATCACCAATTTAATTATACATTTTAAAGTATAATTAAAAAAAAATAAAGAAAAAAAAGAGTGACCACTACAAGTAACGGTGTCGAGGCTCAAATCGTAATACTAATTAACAAAAAAACCCAATTCGGGGCAAAGGCTATTAAAAAATTGCTTGAGTTGACAAGCCAACAAATATCGGATGTCGTAGTTAATGAACTGTGTTTGAGAGTAGAACAGTTAGACCAATATTTTAACAAATTTGAGATAATTCAATCCGAAATTGAAGAGAAGGATATAAACCAAATCGATAAACCTGATAGAGAAAACGTGCAAAACAACAGGCCCGAACAGCCGGAGAGGCCCGGTCAGCCCGGTTGATCCAATGCAGACCCACAAAGTCTGACAAATCTTTAAAATGACCCGAGACCGAGCTCCGGGCCAACCCATGCATTTCTCTAGTCTTTGTATGTTTTTATTGTTTTAATATCTCAAAGTCATTGCAGTTAAAGGCAACGATAATTGTGTTTCACACTGAAAGTTTCTTTTAAGAAATAACTGTAGGAATTTAACAAGGCAGTAAATTCTCATTAACCTGACTCGAAATGCCCAACTCAGTCAACAAACTCAATTGGCACAAAAATGTTAGGGTTGCCAGATCTTATAAAATAAAAACAGGGACCTTGAAACGAATTACTTTTAAGTAATATCGCGGTATCGTAATATCACCTTCTACATTCAGCTTCATAATTGTTCTTTCCTTTTTTAAACTGACACTGGCACTTGCCACTTCTTAAACTTTAATTAAAAGTGCCATGGCGTCGCATGTAAACTTGATATAGCATGTACCCCAAGTTCAATTTAATTCGACGAAAACTTGCAACGTAAGCTATTTGACTCAATTATTTTGAAACGGTCGTTTCTCCGATTTCCGCAAGTTTGGCAATCAAGTTGATAGTTTTTAGGGTACAGTCATACGAGTTTCTACGTAACTTATTCTTCAATGTTCTCGATGAAAAAAAGATTTTTCAAAAGAGCATGACGGTTTCGACTTTGGAAATTCAATTCTGGAGATATGCCGGTAAAGCACATCTCTCCATAAATGCTAGGGCGGGAGTAAAAGCGCAAAAAAAGATCAAACCGCACCTATACTAATCTTGTTTAGAAACCGCTTCCTAACATTATATACTCAAATCTCGTGGCAACCGATGGATGTTTGGTGGTGGTGTTTCGAAAATGACCATACATGAGAAACACCTAGGACGGTCTTCTGTTTACAAGCTTGTGAACGCGACTCGCGTATCTATTTCCGTTGTCGAGAAAAAGATTTTTTTTCGATTTAATGTGGGCCAATTCTCAGCAACCTCTAGTGACAAAATCTAGAAATCTAAAAATGTAATTGCAGCCCCTATAATGGACGCTTATGAACGAGAATTAAGTAAAGTGTGCATGGGTAGATGCTAAAGATAACGCCTCTACTCCTGGTTCCTTAACGTTTGCGGAGTTTAAAAACTGACAGTTTCTTCCATTTTGGCCCTCTCATTCTTCATTTGTTTACCGGGTTAGAAAATCATTTGCCACTTCAGACTGCCAAATACAACAACTAAGAAAAGATATTTCGATATTAAATTAAACATTAAAAGTTACTTGTTTTCTTATCTATGTATCTTGCTTCTTAAGAGCAGCGCACAAAAAGCTAATAAACTTAGCAAAAACCTTTAAAAAAATTTGGTAAGGTTCATAATGGTTTGTAATTTGATAGGTTACGTTACAGTTAACAACACAAAATGTGGAAATGCCTAGCTTATTGTATAAAAATGTATATCGAATAAATGATGACATTTTGAATTGCCCGCGAAACAAAAATATTTTAAAAGTTGTAGCAGTACATTTTTAATTTTGCGTTGTTTGATATTGTCATGACAATGCGTACGCCTTTGGCTGGTTAAATGACAACCACAGATTAAATAAAAGTCAGAAGATTTACCTTGACAAGTTTGTGGATTCTATTGCCCTCTCTCTCAAAGCAACTCCCAGAGCTTGCTATTTTGACATGTACTGCGCAAGCAGCACAGTTTGGTATGCACTTTTCATAAAACGCGCGTAAAAGAGTAGGCGTGGTAAACTCCCAGAGCTGCAAATGTATATGTGCAGAGACAAAAAATGGGAACATTGGAGTGAAATATCTGACCTTTATTTAATCTGTGCGACAACTAGAAGTACCGCCAACTCTAAGCTGCAAAAATCATTGAAATGTTAACGCGGGAAATTCAAACCATTTTAGAGAGAGAGAGAGAGAGAGAGAGAGAGAGAGAGAGAGAGAGAGAGAGAGAGAGAGAGAGAGAGAGAGAGAGAGAGAGAGAGA
>VTPC01090355.1:341576-438696 GCA_011009095.1 Ignelater luminosus
GATTATTAATGATAATATAAATAAATGTGTGGAAATCGGAATAATGATTTAAAGGAAGAGATTTCTGCCATTTTTGATCTACTGAGGTAATTAGAAACAAGAAGGAATTAAAAAAGAAGAAAAATATTCTTTTGTTAGATGAATGATGACACTACTATCAAGCACAAACGAGTGAAAAACCTTGCAAGAAATCTGAAAAAACCCAAAACCGACTATTTTCTAGTTTGTTGGCATATCTCTTACTAGACGAATTATGAAAATAAATGTCAGAGATCTTCAAGTACTATTGGAAGTATTTACGTATGAAAGAAAACTCCACTCTAAAAGGATTATGTATACTCGTATAGTTTCAGTAATATCAGCAACATGACACAGAATATTTAATTATACGATTTCAAGTTATGAAGAAATTTGATCTGACTGTTGCTTTTAGCATAAAGAAAAACAATAACTGGAAATTATTATTAAGTTGATTTAATAACAGAATAATAACTATAATCATATTGGGAAATGATTTTCAGCTTTACCGCATTATCTGACCTACATAGAATAAATCTGTATACTTTACGATATAGAATAACAATGTTATAAGTTGTGTTAATTTCTTTTGCTAGTACAATCAAACTTGTTTGTTTAATTTTTCCCAACAGGTGCAAGGAACGAATTATTATTTTTACATTTTGAAAGTTTACTGTTCTGGTTTATTATTATTATTTTTACAGTAATTCTTGCTAATCATTTTGTCGAAATGACGCATTAAAACTTTTCTGCAAATGAGTTTTATTAAAACTATTGGTTATTACATCATTGATTACTTACTATTATTACTCATAATTAATTTTAATCAACGACAAGTTGTCGCTTTATCGAAAGTAGAACGTCTGGCTTTTTGAAGTACATAACAACGATAGAGATACAAATTTTTTGTGTGTTGTTAGGAATTTCGAAATTCAAATATCATAATTTTCTGTTGAAATATCACAGTATTTTATTTTTATATTCATTTACAACAAGCAAGATAATTAGATTTGTTGCTTGTTATTACTACATTGAAAACTTCTAATGTCTAAATAATAACAAATTTGACTATAATGTAATAAGTAATTACATTTCAAGTTGTCATTGTTTTATTATAATTATAGCTTCTTTGAAAATTTCCCACTATTATAAGATTTGTATTAATACCTTAAAGCACCAACAATTTGATTTTTAAAAATATAATAAAATCTACCTATATATATGCTGATGGTATTCTTATATGATACAATGACTCATCATCACTTGTTTATGAAGACCTGTATACTTATATTGATCATCTGTTATTACATAAAAAAATTCATTAATAAATTATTACCGAGATGATACACAAGCGAATTAAAATCAGAAAAACATAAATATCCATCAATCCACTGTCGATTTTACACATTGTTAACGCCTTCATGCTCGTTTTTCGAACGTTGATCGTTTTACATGACATTTTGGTTTTTGTTAAATGAAAACACATACACAAAAAATGGGTGAACAAAAAGGACTACGTAGTATATAATCAAAGGTTATATTATATTAAACGTATCAAAAGCAGACAAAGTGACCTATTGACCTCGGTGATTGACAGGGCACACCTTCAGGGCACTCCTAAAAATCTCCGGTTGAGCCAAACCCTCACGCGACTGGACCGTCCGCTTTTATATTTTTAAATGATCAGGATGTGTCTCATTTACATTTGCGATGGAGTATAAATCTACATATTATTGTGTGTGTAGTTGGTATACGTAGGTATGTGATACTCGAAAATGTTTTTTTGATTTAGGCGGTTACTATTTTTATTAGCAACTCACAACGGTATTCCCCCTCATGATGAGTTGTTTAGGAAGATTAAAATGCAATAAAAATCCGTGTCATGTTAGTACGTATTGAAAAGAAAAAAAGGTTGAAAAGATTTCTAATTAATTAGAAAAAAAAGGTCATTATTCGATTTGTATAATTAAAAATGTAAATAATAATAATAATAGAAAAAGTAACGAAAAAGAGAAACTGATAGTTGTTTTCACAGGATGATAGAAATTAAAAATTCAAATCTATTTCCGATACTCAGAACAATACCTACTTAACATATTAATTAGAAATAAAATGGAGCACGTCTAATGAATATAAATAAGAGAGTTCTTGTTGTTGCTACTTTAAGATGATTTCCATGCAAAATTCTCGCACTTTAAAAAAATTAATGTTATGATTTCTTATTGGAATCGTAGAAGAATCTGTTTAAGATCACAATTATCAAGTTATAGGCAAAAAATTGTAAATTTCTCATTTCTTTCAAAATGCTGCTATCCTTTTCTTGTTGAAATAATAAAAAAGTTACCATAACTTTTCGGAGGGTAATCAGCAGAGCATAATTAAAATTTCTTTGCCACATCATCAGAGCTTTCCAACAATGTGCAGTTTGATATATTTATTTTTAAAAATGCCAAAGATAAGGCCAAAAATATATGTGACACCCAAAATTTAAAAATTTAAACATACTAGGCTGCGAAAACAAAAAAAGTAGGAATTATATTCCAAACACTTTTATTAACACTAACAGCGATGAAATAAAAACAATAATTTACAGAAAATTAAAATAAGCTGAGGAGCTGTAACTGGTAATTATTTAAAATTCAAATTAAAATTAAAATATTTAAAAAAAAATCAGTTTGCCGTCTTCTATTGTTTTTTGAGCACACTGCATTTTTTCCTGATAGTCTTCATAGTATTCAATTGTGTCTATACAATCTTGTTTCTTTTGTTTTTGCAGCCTACTAAATTTAAATTTTGAAATTTTGAGTTTCACGCATATTTTTATCGATATTTTTTGCATTTTTAAAAATAAATATATCAAATCCCACATTGTTAGAAAAGTCTTTAAATTTGCGTTCTGATAGTGTTTAAGCCAACCATGATTCCCATTTAAAAAAAATCAATTCTGTTTCTAACTCGAAAACCATGGGTGGCGATGGAATTTTATATATGCAGTTAGATTTTCTTTTAATGACCCTACGAAAATTTGCGATAATCGTCTTTCTTATTTCAACACGAAAGAAATGGCAGCATTTTGGAAAACCTGAGAAATTTCGAATTTCTGCGTATAACTCGAAAACAAAAGATGGGCACGAAATTTCTTTTTCACCAATGAATCTAATTGAAAAGCTAGGCTGGTACGGTGCAAATCTCTTGTGATACGGACATCAAAAAGTAATGATAATTATAATGGATTTTATGTTCTAGGTGTTCATCAGATTTTGTGTATCACTGATCATTTTGGGCAGCTCTCTAAATTGTGTAAAGCACTATCTAGACTTTAGTTTTAGATAATTAAAAAAATATTGTAAACGTGTTTTGATGTTCATACATTTATTTTAAATCAAATTTTAAAAAAACGCTGGAAATCTACTCTACACACCCAAAGAACGCTAGGGCATTTGAAACACATAGCAGAATTTCTCATGACGCTTTCATATGGTAAAAAGGGCAGTGTGTGAAGCGTTTAATGTCAGTCTCAGTTGTCAAATGTGCAATCCTAAATTTAATATAGGAGTGAAGACTCGCCTTTGTTCAATTGGGCAAGAATCTGAGAGGTGCATCTATTGAACTAAAAGGTAGTTCTTTTCTCTTCTATTATTTTCGAAATAACTCTCTAAAACAGGGCAGTTATACTTTATTCTTTTATTATCATTATTAACTCAAATCTGTCTGTCATGTAATCGTGCCCTGTATGTCAATAGAAAAGAATTATATGTTAAAGGAACCCCTAGCTCAGAATGAGCGTTCGAAGTAAATGGCGGAAGTTTTGAAGAGCCAGTCGGGATGGGACAGACTGGATACAGAAATGATGAAAGAAGTCACGGTGAAGAAGAGAGAGAGAGAGAGAGAGAGAGAGAGAGAGAGAGAGAGAGAGAAATACTTCATACCTCAGAAACGGCTGGTTCTATCGAGATGGGACTTTAACTGTTAGGTGTTGTGGGGGAATGGATTCTAAACAGTCCGGGCATCACCGATCGTCTTTTGTTTTTTTTGGTAGGTGTTGTATATCTTAGGAATGGCTGGTCCTATCGAGATGGAATTTTGATTGTTAGGTATGGTGGGAAAACAGAATTCAAACGATCCGGGCACCACCCACCACCTTTTGTTTTTTACAGGTATCCTGATCCAATGAACAATTGCTCCTATCGAGATGAGACTTTGATTGTTAGGTGTGGTGGGGGAATGGTTTTTAAACGACATGGTTACCAATGACCGGCTTTTGTGTTTTTTGATAAATATCCCATATCTCAGGAACGTCTTCTACTACTACTACCGAGATGGGACTTTCATTGTTAGGCATGGTGAGGAAGTACTTTTCAGAAGATGTAGAACAAACCGACAATCCTTTTCTTTTTTTTGTTTGATATCCTGTAGCTCAAGAACGGTTGGTCCCATCAAGATGAAGCTTTGACGTTTAGGTGTGGTGGGAGAGTGATTTTGAAACGATCTGTAATGTACCGATTGTATTTTCTTTTCTTGACAAATTTCTGTAGCCAGGGCTGGGGAAAATAAAACCTTCAGCCGCCTATGTTGTGTAGAACGATCAAGTGCAACATTCTGCAGACCACACTTTATTCAAAAAGGTTGCTACAATTTTAAAAGCTTTTCATCAAAAAGGTTAGATTGTTGGTTAAGTCTGACTACTGCTTCTAAGCATTATTCCTTTTTGAAATTTTTTGAATACTAAATACAATAAAAGGATTACAGCTTCTTATTCGAGAAAGTTGTCCTACAAGTATCACCAAGACAATTGGAGTAGAGAATGAAAATTGGAAAGCTTTTGTAAATCATACAAACTAATCAAAATCAGTTATGTAAAATTCGTTATCATTTTAAAGCTAAATCAGGTTAGTATTGGAAGATTATAGTAGCCTACTCGGCGCGGGACAAAGCAAAATATCTATCACATAAAAAGTTGGACAAAAACAGACGGGAAAAGATCTTCACTAGAGGACACCAGATGCTCTCAACAATAGGAATTTTTACTTATGTGATTATCTTCCCAATTGATCTTATAGCAAAGTCGTAAATGCAAAAGATGTTCCTAATTAAAAACTTTCTAAGATAGAACTAATTTTATTTACGTATTATTAACGAATTGCATTTTATTATTATTAAGTTTCAGTACTAAATGTAAATACTACAGTCCGGCAGTTTTAACAAACTAATACTTTGGTCTCGTGGACTGACAACCAGCTTCATAACCAAAGGGTCGCGTGTTCAAATCCCGTCGAATACCTTACAATTTTTTTAAATTATTTTTTTCAAATTTCTATTTTATTTTCTTCTTTTTGTAATGATTAAATAGAAAGTAAAATAAAAATTTGAAAATTCGTATATCTAATAGATAGAGTTAGAACCAACATTAATATTCCCAATGTAAACCAAAAATCGAAATCTCGCAGCTAAACCTCACTTTTATTGTAAACATCCTGAGTGAATTGTGCTAAATCTTGAATATGTAACAATTTTATTCATATAAAAAAGTTCCCACAATAAAAAAAGAACCTAAATTAATCTTCCATTGACTTATTTGTCTTGAAAACAAGGTCATTGTAACAAGAATAAATTTACTTAACTATAATGAAAGAAAAAGACATCTTGCTACATCATTAGACAAATTTTTTATACACAAGGCGGAGTTTCAATAATTATATCTTATTATATCGACAAATAACCACGTCTAGTATTATAGTAACAAAATGTCGTAAAAATAACATTCCATGAGAAAATTTTGCAACAGCATCCTTTTAAGTCGTTTTCTAAAAAGTCGCGTTTTGATTACATACATACATACATACATACGTACTACATTACAACATTATCACGCATATCATATCATGTTGAAAATTTAAAATGAGCACAAGGACAATTTAATAATAATAAATAAAGTAACTAATAAATTATTCTCTTTTCGACTTACCTAACATTTTACTGAGATCCGCGTTATGGAGATCAGGATTTTCATCGGCGAGCTTTTTCCTTTCCACTTTCGCCCATACCATAAATGCGTTCATCGGCCTCCGTATTCTAGCTTCTTTAGGAACTTTTTGCGCTTGTCCACCGATTTTAGAAACGAAATTTGCGTTTCTAGTTTGCGCGAATACTGGCATCGCGTCCGAATAATTCGGCCGTATGTAATCGCTTTGAAATCTATTATTATCGTATGTGCGATAATCTGCGTAGATGTTCTGTCCCATGTCCCACATTTCCTGAGCTTTAGGTAGAACTTGTGGTAGCACCTGCGTCGTGGGTATCATATCACTGTCTTGATAATCGTATCGCGATGTCATATGCAACGGATATTGTTGGGTTAAGAGTGGTGAAGGTGAGCTGGATGGTGAAAGACAATTTGAGTAAGGATTTGTTGTTGTGGGTGATGGGGTGGCGTCTTCCATCATTCTGAAAAAGAAAAAAAATGTTTACAATTAAAAACTGTTCAGGATAGAACCAATTTTGTTTATGTACATTAACAAATTGCATTTTATCATTCATTTTAAATACGTTTAATGCGTTCAAATCCCGCTGGAAATCATAATTTTTATTTTTTTTTAAATTTTTAATTTTGTTTTCTTCTTTTTGTAATGATTAACGTAATAAATTGTAGAAAATAAAATAAAAATTAAAAAAAAATAAAAAATTATAAGGTGGGATTTGAACGTTCGACCTCTTGATTATGGAGCAGGCTGTTTGTCCACGTACTGATGTATTGCTATATTTACATTTAATATCAAAAATTAATAATAATAAAGTGCAATTTCATTGTTAATCTCAAAAAGGCCAATCATGGGCAATCATTTTGTTTGTTTTTGGAAAATTGTGCAGGATTATAATTATCACATATTTAAATTAAAATAAAATTTAAGAAATTCATCTGTAAGGAATTTTTTTATTACATGAATCTCAATAATTAACTTTGCGTTTTAATAAAACCTGCGTTTCCAATTTTTTAATTACAAAAAAATGTAATCAACAAAACACTTTTATTTGTATAAAAACTCTGTTTAAATTATAGCTATTTGTTTAGTAAATAATTAAATCTTTAACCAGTTCTTTCCAAGTTTAATGCTGATTTAATCTGATAAGCAAATCTAACTTGGTAACAATTTTTATTAGAGGTCATACCTATCTTTAAATATTTTATCTATGGATGGAAGAGGGAACACAATAAACACCATCATCTTGGGTATAAATTACGTGGTTTGCATGTGACTATAATAACGTTGAGGAATTTTACTGAATAATGATGAAATATTAATTGTGCCTTTTGTAACTAAATCAAAAGAAAACAACGAAACTAAAAATAAAACATCGTGTAAAAATGAATTTATTTATTTTTGTAATGTTTGTAATATTTCCATGCAATACTCTGATTTCCCTTAAAATAAATATTTAAAACGAAGACTTTCAGGAATCTTCCCAAGAACTTTCATCTCAAAAAACAATTTTGTTCTTGGTACGCAGAAAGCACAAGCACATGGAAAACTTTAGTTTGTTCTTTCATAAAACTACCAAAGTTCTATTTGTTCAGCTTAAGCTCATGTTGCGGTTTCAGGAAAAAACCAGAACATTGCCGTTTTCACGTTTTGCCATCAACCAGAATACCCATTGTACATTCATATGCCGATGAAACAGTCTAGGTCATACCTTTCCTGACAAACATAGAAACAAAACCAAATATGGAAGTTAAGGCAACCTCCACCCAATTAACAGCATCCGTGAAGTGGAACGCGGGAGTCCCAGTTATTCTTCTTCTCAACGTATTTACAACGGTCATGGAAACATACCCTCCAGAAAATATAGGAATAGAGGAAAATTACAAATGGACCGTCTTCTACAACCTGTTCTAGGAGATAATTCACATCTAGCCACTTCCGACGACACTTACGAAACCGCCTCGGAATTACTGACATCCAGACACAATAACAAAAGGTTGATCATGACCAAATTACTAAACAAGATCCTGGACTTTCCGCCCATCCAATAAGAATCATCAGGGAAAAAGTAAATTAAAATCAATTAAGAATCTAACCGTGGACACCACATCATGGCATCTATTCAGACCACTCTAAGCAGCAAGCAAGTCGACCACTAGAAAGCTCATACCAACAAGTGAGCAACAACGTCGCAAGACAAAAGGAAGTATATTATTAGCCACAGGATTAACTCGAGTAAAGAAGACAGATGGCGCCTACGAAATTCTAAAGGCACTCAGAGACACAGGCTCTCAAGCATCGCTCATCACCGAGCAAGCAGCTGAAATACTAGCACTAGCGCTCTTAAGGGTGTTTACACACTTGATCAAAACTGTACGTGATATTTATTTCTATCGCTTCTTACACTTTAAATGACTTAATAAATAAATAAAGAAAATTTCTCAAAATTTTGAAACTGAACAAAGGATATCTAACCAGAGGGGCGACCCATATAATAAAAATTGTTAGCAAACGTCCACTGCACATTCTATTTTGGTCTATACTTGGCCAAGTAAGTTATACATCTACTAGAGTTGGTGCACCTTCTCCAGGCTGTCGCCTTCGGCGTTGCAACATCGCGCCTGCATCGCTCCGACTTCTCAACCCTCTTGAGATAGAAGCCTTTGTTTGCAAAATGTTGTGCTTGGTCCTCCAACACGACTACATCGGTGACTGAAGGTCTGACTTTGCTCAGCTCTGGCTATAGAATATCTGCCAAGGAAGCTAAACAAAATTGGTGTATTGCGGATGATTTCCAAGTCATTTTCACACCACACCTAATAAAGTCTCATCTCGATAGCATCAGCCCTTCCTGAAACCCGTCAAAGAAAAAACAAAAAACGGTCGGTGGAGCCCAAATCGCTTAAAAGTCAGTACTCCACCACACCTAACAAAGTCCCGTTCTGATAGGACCAGCGGTTCTTAAGATACATAACATCTGTAAAAAAACAAAATATGGTCGGGATGCTCGGATTGTTTAAAAGCCATTTTTCCACAACACCTACTAATCAATCTCGATAGGACCAGGGTTAAAAAGTTAGAGTGTCGTAGGCACGACGAAGCGACGCCGAAGGCGTTGGCCTGACCGCGAGTGATCGCAACAGTACAACCTTTCATCAGAAACGATAATAAATGTTTATAAATCTTCAGATTTGAAGATTTATAACGTTAGTTATAGCTGATGATCACCTCTTCTTCCGACATTTGACGAAAATGAGTGTTATCTTTTGGCTGATGATTTTTTCCCTATTATAATAGTGACCATTTTTCTTTGTAAAAATATTTTGTAATAAATAAAAATTAAACAATGCTGACAACATTAAAAGTCCATATCTTAAGCATATATTTCTTTGCAGCAAAGAACAAGCAAGAATTTCTGTCTTGCATCAATAAAGAAAAAGAAAACTGAAAGTACATTTAGAACGTAATTAACAAAAAACTGTGTGCTTGTTGCTTGTGATGATGAACACTCTTGTAAAAAAAGAAAAATTTTTAATAATTGCTTATTATAGTGTCTACTAGGAGGACCTTCAATTGTTTCTCGTGACATCTTTCTGCTATCTTGGATTAAATCAGTTAAAGAATTGTCACAAAACTTTCACTATAAGAAATCCTATTTTTTTTCACAGAAGATACATTCATTAGAAGTGTGCATTTAGTTGTTGCGATTTTAAAATAATAATTAACAAGGTGACAGTAATAACTAGTTGAGAATTCTTTACACTATTTTCTAATTTCGTCCTACATTTAATTACCTTCGAATATTTACTAGACTTTATACTCTTTTGATTGTCCGTTTAATTATTATCTTTTATAATAGTACATAATAGATGCTTAAAAAAAAAGAACTAATTATTTGTATTATATATAACAACGAATCAATACTGCCCTTGATAGGAAACAACGATAAAAGATTAATATTTAGAAAAAAATCCATTAAATTTCTAATTGAGCAATTACGTTCGTTATCAAACGTCCAAGGTTTCTTATGCACTTGTTAACGTAAGGATTTCGAATTTTATTATTTTTTTCTCTTTCTGCATTTGCGATTTTAAAGTGTTTTCATTTCAGTTTAACAGATTATTATACTCCTGGAATGCATACCATCAATTATTTACTTGACTTTAATTACATAATAATAATAAAAGAGTTTTAATTACTCTGGTTAGTTTCCATTTTAAGCATTCCTTGCTAAAAATGATTCCCTTTTATAATAATGGATTTCAATTTGTAGAGAAAAAGTGAACAATGAGAATTTGAGAAGAATGTGGTAATCGTGATTAAATCAATGTTACGTGTAGGTCGAAAGAGTAAAACATGCAGCTAAAAAGTGTTTAAATAATTATTTTTATTTGTTAAATTATTAGAAGGAATAAATTCGCCTACGATACTGAAAGAATGGGACGAGGAGACTAAACAGGTAAGGGAAAATGGAAGAAATGCTATTGTGCATTTGGAAAATACAATGAGGTTAAGCAAGATTATATATCGAGAGAATGTTTTATATTTAGAATCAATAGTAAACAAAAAGAATCTTTAAAATTAGAGGGTCGCAATTTCTTTATCACCCTCACTGATCGATTTTAAGAGAATTATTCAAGAAGCCGTCTGCAAACTTATTGTTAGTAGGTAGTTCCGTCTATAGTTTTTTGTTTTACCATTAAAAACATCTAAATTGTTACTTACAAAACAAGTCAGGAAAATGATTAAAGATTAAACAGATCTTTCTTTCAAACATTTTCTTATAAATTCTCAATTTAAGTAATCAAGAATTGACTCTATAGCAAAGCAAGGGGAAGATGCTAACGCATTTTCTGCAATACCACCACGCCTCGTTTGTGGTTGTTCTTTATATCAACCTGCATTCATGCCATAAGAGTACGCGTACCAGAGTCGACGCAACATATCACGGGAAATGAAAATAAATTCCTGCCATTAAAACAAAAGATGAAGATGCAGGTGCGCACTAATTGTTTTATACCAACAAGATGGATGAAATAGCCGCTTGTGAGGTCAATATGACGCAGCAATTTCTCGCAACTGTGTCAAAAGTCAAACATCAGTAAGGCTGAGAATTTAAGCTCTTCTTTCCTAGCGCTGAAGAAAATTCAACAACTAAATGCTTTTAAAGCATGCACTAAGTATTTGCAACATCTAACGACCGCTGCAGCAGACACTTAACAAGAGCTTACAAATCCGTCCTAGCGTTCAGGCATACCAAAGTTAAGTTACAAGTTCACTTAAAGGACATTTCGATTTGTCCGCCTGGAGGACACACCACAGCAGCATCAACCGAGTAAATCCGCTGCAAAATTCAACTTACAGTTACAAGTCCGCCACATTTATAAGTCTTCCACCACGCCATTCTGAGCTGGAGCAAGTAATACGTATCAAGTATCAAAAGAGCAATAAGAAGAGCAAGCATCGCAAGTCTGTCCGAATGACCACGCCAAGCCATTCCAAGCTGGAGCAAGTAATCGAAGCTTTCACGGCATTGTAATCAGAGCAAGTCATCGAAGTTTCCACACCATTGCGAGCTGGAGAAAGCGTCAAATATCGAGTAACAAAAGTAGAATAAGAATCCGAGCTGGAGTAGGCAATCGAAGTTTTCACGCTATTTCGAAGTATCGAGTATCAGACAAAGCACAAAAAGATGAAGTATGACAAGTTTGCCTGAAGCACCACTCCACGCCATTCCGAGCTGAAACAGGTATCTAATCAAAGCTTTCACGACATTCCAAGCTGGAGTATGTAATCGAAGCTTCAACGGCATTCCAATCTAAGCAAGCCATCAAAGTTTCCACTTCATTGCGAGCTGGAGCAAGCATTAAGTATCAAGATTTAGAATGGCAAATTCGTCTAAAGCACCATTCCGAACTTGAGAAAGTAATCAAAGCTTCGGTACCATTACGAGGTGAACCAGGTAATCGAAGCTTCCATGCCAATCCGAACTGACGTAAGTCATCAAAGCTTTTCACGCTATTTCGAAGTATCGAGTATCAAAAGAAGAATAGAAAGATGAAATATGGCAAGCCTGCCTGAAGCACCACTCTCCAGGGGGGCCGCAAAGTGGCTGAGCGAGAGCCTAGAGGCGGTGCAGCGGAGGTCCGCTTACGTTAGCTCTAGTAAGAAGAAGCATCGCAAATCCACCTAAAGTACCACTCTACGCCATTTCGAACTAGAGTAGATAATAGAAATTTTCCCGCCATTTCGACTTGGAGCAAGTAATTGAAGTTTCCACGCCAATCCGAACCGGAGCAAAAGTATCAAAAGAAGAATAAGCAAATCCATTAGAACACACACCCAGGTCCGCCTGAAGCACCATTCTACACCAATCCGAACAGGAACAAGTAATCAAAGCTTCTACGCAACTGTGAGCTAAAACAAGTAATTAAAGCATCCACACCGGTTATAAATTGAGCACGTCAGCACGCTTCCACGTCATTTTTAGTTGGAGCAGATAATAGAAGCTTCCTTGCCACTTCAAACTGGAGCAACTCATCTTCTCTTCCATGCCATTCCGAGTTGGAGCAGGTAATCGAGGTTTCTGAACCATTTTGAACAGAAGCAAGTCATCGTCTCTTTCACACCATTTCAAACTAGAGCAAGACATCGTCTCTTTCACGCCATTCCGAGTTGGAGCAAGTAATCGAAGCTTCCGCCCAATTCGAACTGGAGCAAAAGTTTCAAAAAAGGAATAAGAATAAGTACTGAAACACACTCTCAAGTCCGGCTGAAGCACCACGCCAGTCTAACCTGGAGAAGGTTATCGAAGCCTCTATACCAATGCGTGCTAGAATAAGTAATCAAAGCTTTCACGCCATTGCAAGCTGGAGCAAGTAATTAAAGCATCCACGCCAGTTCAAATTGGAGCAAGTCATCGAAGTTTCCATGCCAATCCGATGTAGAGCAAAAATATCAAAAGAAAAATAACATTTACAAGCAAACCCACTTCAACACACACCCAAGTCCGACTAAAGTACTATTCTACTCCAGTCTGAGCTGGAGCAAGTTATCGAAGCCTCTATACCAATCCGAGCTAAAACAAGTACCCGAAGCTTTCACGCCATTCGGAGCTGAAGCAAGTAATCAAAGCATCCACGCCGACTGCGGCAAGTCATCTTTTCTTCCATGCCATTTCGAGCCGAAGCAGTCAATCGTGGCTTCCACGTCGTTTCGAACTGGAGCAAGCAGTAATAAGCATTGCAAGTTCACTAAAGGATATCCACAAGTCCTCCTGAAGAAACCGCTTCATGCCAATTCATCTGGAATCAATAACACTAGTCTCCAACTCAACACAAGGTATAGAAAGTAAGAGACACCACAAGTCCGTTAAAGGACGCACACTAAGTGTACAGACACCGAAGGGCAGAAAACGGGAGCACCAGGCGAACCAATTACCACTTGGTCACAGCGAAAAGCTTCAAACATAAATTATCAATAACCTACACTAAAATGGAATAAATAAACGCGATCTGCAGAAAGTAAAAACAATAAGGATTCAAGTCAACGAAAAACGCAGGAATATTAGAATACGGAAATACAAGAAAAGAAGAATAAGCTTCGCAAGTCCACTGAAGGACCGCTCCATACCAATTAGAGCTAAAGTCAATAACAGTACTTTTCTCCTTAATACTAGGGGTAGAAAGTAGGACACACCACGAGTTCGGTAAAGGACATGACAGCACCTACATTCATCTACATTAAAGTGAAGGAAATCAAAGCGGTTGCGGGAAGCGAGAAAAAAGGATTCAATTCAAGGAATATACATGAATGCGAAAATATACAGAAAGAATAAGAAAATAAGCACCGCAAGTTCGTCTGAAAGATCGCTCCATGCCAATTTGAGCTAAAGTCAGTAACAGTAGTCTCCATTTTAACATAAGAGGCAGAAAATAAAACACACTACAAGTTTGTTGAAGGACACACACCAAGTGGACCAAGGAGAGAAAAACAAGACAGGTCCCAACAGTAAGCCTCTCGGAACTCCGGCATTGCGTCCAATGTATTCTGACGAAAAACTGGAGGTTCGTTAGGAAGGATGTCACTATGTTGGTAAGGTACGTAGTTTGCATATTATCCCTAGTTTGCAGCTTTGTAAGTATTAATATAGTAATTGTATTGTATCTGAATTTCTTTAACACTTATAAATTCTCTAGAGTAGTAAGTAAAGACTTGTCTCAATGTCTCACTGGCAATATCATAAAATAAATAAATAAAGTTCGTAAAATCAAAGCTGAGCATGTAAATTAAACTAAGAGAAAAGAAGCATCTTGCAGAATTTAAATTTGAGAAAAAAAGCCAGTAAGACCCATCCGAATTTTAGTAACTGATTAAATAAAACGTAGCTTTTGTGTAGATTAAAGGTAATAAGATAACAAGATATTACCATATTGATATGCAAACCCGCAGAAATAATTAAACGTATAATAAACAAATTAACGATAAATAACCTCTAATGCGATACTGCATCAATTAAAATAAATCTAATAAAATTTTTACCTCCTCAAATAATAAAAGTAAAATATTTTAATTAACTCTTTATATAGTATTTATGAAAACTTCTCATTAATTTATCGATAAAATATTGATATACTTAATAAACTCTGATTCATACTATATCAGAAAATGTAATAAAATTAAATTCTTCAGATTACTTATTAAAACAAGAACGATCATAAAAGGTTACTCCTGTTTCTTTTATTGTAAATATCATTTTACTTTGAAATCCTTCATGTATGTACTTAAATCCATGAAGTTCGTTAAATTAAATTCAATTAATTAAAGTGAAGAAACGCATGTTTGAGGTATTGTATAATTAAAGAGCGTTAAACATGTAGATAATAATATAATAAAATAGAAGAATAAATTGGACTTTTCATTCAACTCGTAAAGGAAAAAACTAATAAAATTACTATGTAATGTTACGTCTGGAGTAGTGGAATTTTGATTTAAAACAAACCATGACTGTAAATACGATTAACAATCAATCAACAAGTCAGTTTTACATATTAATTTCAAATTTAGATCTACCTTCGGCGTCTTAACAAGATGTTAATTATGTTTAAAGTTAGTTGTTTCCAGTGCGTTTTTTTTTAGTTTTATTATTATTTACTGTTTTCCCTCGACTGATGGTGAACTTTACATCAGTTCTAATTTAAGTCAATATTTGTTAATCAAAAACTGTGTTTTATTCAACGATTTAACTTAGATTTAATTATTACAGTTGTCGTGTACTACTAACATTAAAAACAGTAATAAATTGGAACCAATATGAAAAAGCAAGATTAAATTTTAAATTCTTTATTAAAATTTATGATTAGAAATTGCTATTGGGAAAAAGCATTCAACATACGAGTACATATGTACTGCATTAACGCAAGAAAATACCAAGTCTCGTATAGGTATAGATAGGCAGTTTATTTATTTATTCATCTTCTTGTTATTTCATCTACCAGTTATTAGAAAATTAAATATTGTTATATACAATTAATTAAATAATCAATCTTTGTTTTTATAATATGGAAAATTAATTTTCTAATTAAACACAACATTGCAAACAGAAACCCAACAATCCAACAAAGTTGCTATATTATTAGAACCGCATCATTTGATTAAGACAAATGAATAAATAGCAATAATAATAATTGAAAAATTCAAGATAAGATATCGGTTGGACTTATCGATTTAGAAAGGAAACTAAATAAATAAAATGTCGATTGGTACTGGAACATAATTATTATTGCAAGAAAGAAATGAAGAAAACAAAAAAACTATAAATTTGGATCATCAACTGTTTGCTCTCAACATGCTATTGCGTTTTGTTTGTATTTATTTACCTTCTTAGTTCTTTCGCAGTGCTCTTTCAAGTAATAGTTATTTGCCTAGTCAAAAATCTTTCTAAAGCGCGCATTACGCCATATTGCTATACCTTTTTTATCTTTTCTTATTATGGTAGTAGGTACATTAACAAAAATATTTTTCTAATTTATAAAAGCAATAATTCTGAGTGTTTTGTAGGTAAACACAAGATTTTGCCAAAATGGAACAAAGCGGAAAATCTAAAAGCCTAAAATCGTTTCTTATATGTAGACTGTCGTAGAATTTTTAATGTATTGGTATTAGTTAGCGTAGTGAACGGCAGCATTTCCTCCGTGTGCCCTGCCTTCTCTTTCCGAAAGCCTTGCCGCCCCGACAGGGCTGAGGTTGATTGCCATCTGCTTCAGGCCTCCCATGCCCCATTGTACCTTTAGGTTCATTTTGCGTTGCAGGTGCAAAATCACGGTTTAGTCTGCTATGGGGCTCCTCCACAGCGCACGTGTGGAAGACTTGAAAAGACATTTGATAAAGCACGGGAAGGAAGAAGAAAAAATGTTTATATTGTCTTTATGAGATATGTGACTTCGCATTGATTGGTTTCCAGAAAACAATTTTTTATTTGCCTCTACTGTCTTCGGCTAACACCATGTAACTTATTCTTATTGAACCACTAGATCTGGCCCGTTGGAGAGCATAGCCAATGCGCGTTCGTGTTAAACTCTGTTAACAAAGCCGATAGGGAGCAAGTCTGACTGAGTTATAAGTCTGACTTTAGGTCACACGAGGTGGCTCGTAAGAGGGTGTACCTCGACTCGTATTCATTTCTAGCTCTCTTAAGTAGGTTAATTGAGGTCAATGGAGGACGAAGTCTGACTTTAGGCTACAGGTAATTTCTAGTGGTAGTCGCCATAGGTTGCTACTCCCGTTTCTGCTCCATGAGGGAAGTCAGATACTTAAAATTCTCCTTCAGACAAAAACGTGCAGTGTAGCACTTTCGCTAATCTTTTACGGGTAGCGTTACTTGGAATATAACTGTTTTACATACATTTCACAAATTTGTCTTTGCCTTAAAAAGTTTACTCTGGCTAAGTCTTGTGCCAAAAAGTTTACATCCACAAGATCTCATCGATTTAAATTGAATATGGAGTGCCGGGTGCCACATTTCGGTTTAAATCGACAAAACCTTGTGGATGTAGACTTTTAGCACAAGACTCGGCCACTTACCATTTGGAACAATTATTTACAGTGGGTTAACGAAATTCAAAATTTTGATAAGTGAAATTATGTTATTGCACTTTTCATTCCACAACTAAAAATGCCTATAACTCGTTCAATATTGAGGTTAGCTAAAGTAGCCGCTCTTTATTTTCGACTTCTAATAATGATCTAAACTACACTAGTGAAGTATCAAATGTATGTCTTGAGGCACCTTGTATATGTGTGCGCATCTTCAACAGACTTTTCCACTTAATACTTTGGTATGCACTAAAAACTCTAACCAGAACCACGCCCGTCAGGTTTCAATAAAGATTTTTCGGCGTTGTTGTCTGTTGCTTGGCCGAGTCTTTTTCACCAAAGGGTGTACGTCGACAAGACTTTGTTGATCTAAATTAAACATGAGGTGTCACATCGTCGTTTAAATCAATGAAACCTTGTCGACATGGATTTTCTGGCACAAGACTTGGCCAGAAGCAGTAACCATTTTGAACAATTATTATAGATGATTGTTGTAATTAAAGATTTTAGTAAGTACAATTGGGTTTTTGATACTTTACATTCCATAATTAAAAATTGTAACCAGAACCACATCGGTTAGGTTTCAATAAATATTTTTCGGTGTTGTTGTCTGTTGCTTGTCCAAGTCTCGTGTCAAAAGATCTACGTCGACAAGGTTTCGTCGATTTAAATTGAACATGTTGTTCCACGTCGTGGTTTAAATCGATGAAACCTTGTCGACGTAGACTTTTTGGCAATTGCCACAAGACTTGGCCAGAATTACTTTCTATTTCACAACTAAGAATATCTGTAATTCGTTCAATATTGAGAATAGCTAAAATAGCTATTTCGGTAAACCCGAAATACTGATTTTATCAGCAGTTTGTGTAAACGTACACTTTATACTTCTGACTTCGATTATAGCGGTGTGCATGTTTTACTTTTATTAATTAGTGCAACAATACAAAGGCTGATGCTATCGATCTGATATCTTTTGTTTCAAAGGTTTAATGGAGTGGGCCTTTTACGCATTTGTCTTTTGTTTGACTATTATTGTAGTTTTCTTATACAATGACATAAGAATTTTTCTCCACAAGAGTTTTAATTATCATTCGAAGAGTGAATCTATTGATTTCGTGTATAGGCATGATCGAAAGATTGAATTTATAGTCAACTACCTTATAATAAACCATATTTAGCAATTTCCTTCATTTGTTACTTTTTACTCTTTTAATTTTATTATCTGGTTGTGTTATGTAAAGCAGTACATGATACTTAATAAATTACGTTAAAATGTACAAAACAGTAATTGCCTTCTTTTGTTATTCAAGACTATTGCAGTTTACTATGTCTGTCTTGTTCGAAACAAGTGAATTAATTCTATTTTTCAATAGAAGATTAATGTGAAAAAATTCTTTCAAGTTCCTTAACACACACTGTCTGGGATTACGACCCTATTTTACGCTTTACGTTTGCGTTTCGTCCTTGAATAATTTAAAAATTCGCCTTGTACTTTATACTAAAAAAATAATTGGACTTGAATGATGGGAAAAATTCCTTTTTTTTAATGAACTCCACATATAATAACTATACTTCTGAAATTTATGTCAAAAATTAATTTCTATTTTTCTATCTTAATAAACCTTGAGTTTATATTCTTTGTTAAAGCAAAAACTATGTTAAAAACACGCGAATAAAACATAAAATTTTAAAATTCTTATTTTTTCACGTAAGTACGTTTTAAGTTTCACTACTACAAAATGTCTTCTTGCGAAATCACATCAGTGTATCTTTTCTGATGATAGATACTGTACGAGTGGCAGTTTAAAATTAAGCAATCCCTTAGTCGTCACGTTATCATATAATAAGTTTTATCACCAATTTGGCTACTTAAGATTAATTAGAACACTGGTTATCAAAATAAACATAAAAATATCACGATATTAGTACTTGATGTTTTCACACGATATTGTGAAACGCTTTTATATTAAAAGTCTTTTTTCTAGTTTTTTAGATTTGTTTAGTGCTTACAGATAATCTAATAAAGCTATGAGGTTTATTAACATTACAAATTTGAAAATTATGAAATTTGTTAATATTTTGTTCATAACGAATAATAATTAAATTGGTCATGTGGGTCTCGGAATATTCTTTAAAATACCAGCAATACAAATGCAATTTTCAGTCGAGTTATATAAGAGCATAACCTCAAATTATTGGTTTTAACTAGTTATAACCTTCAGAAAGTAACATCCATTAATTGCTAATGTCTAAATTTAAAACAGCACGACGTTTGCTGTTTTATATGTTTATTTTAATATATGAACTTTGGTGGGAACTTGATAATATCGTTGTGATAAGAAAAAAATTTAATTAGATAAGAAAATGCAAGGTGAAATTAGCAAATCCTCCAAATTACACAACTTATCTTGCAGACTGCATAATTTTTATATATAAATAAAACATGCATGTGTTACTATGTGTATTTTATACTGTTTTGTGCATGAAATGAATAATAAACAAGCAAAAAAGATTTTTGAAAGTCAATCCTGAAAAATGTTTCTCTATACAAAACGGAAAAATCACAATCGTTCTTGACAGACTATTATTTATTTATAGTTTTCAGATTTCTATAACACGAACACTGCAATTTTATCTGCCGAAAGAATAATTTCATTAAATATTTCTCTAAAATGTCCGATTTCAATAATGTTAATTGAATTTCAATATTGAGAGTATAAAGCAACAATGACTTACAAGTTATTAAGATGTCGAAAGTACAACGCAGTTCATATCAAAAAAAAAGAAAAGAAAACCAAGAAAACAAAAACACTGAAGAAGCTCATTGCAAGAAAGAAAGAAAGATTGAAAAAAGCCAGCTCTTTCGATCTTGTTTGCTCTCATCACCGAATTATAATGACGATCAGTGCTTACATGCTTCATTCTTAGTTTTCTTTTGCTGGAATTAACATTATACTTTAAAAGTATTAAATAAGGCGTCACCTCTCGTTGAATTATTGCAATATTTACTGCCCTCTTTTCCATTCGGACCTGAATACTTATTTTCCACTTGGTAAGCAACAGAGAATAAGCCACTTAAGGTCGGCAAATAGGCCGATTTTTCTCATATTTACGTAAACTGCAAAATTTTCTGCGTCCATGGGCGTGGCATTAATAGGCCCCAAATGTAACAATCTTTTTCCCGATAACCAAAACTGATAAGGGAGTTCTGTTTGCTGATTTGCAAACAAGAGAAATTCATACGATTTCTTCATGCAAAAGTTTCCAGGTAAAAGACAAATCGTCGATTCTGTCATACTTCAAAAAATAGCAAATATTCATCGATAGCTGACAGACTACTACAGACCGATGTTCCAACGAAACGAAGACGTGTGGGTTAAAGATTCAAAAGCATTGGAATTGGCGTGTACGGCACCGATCGACGTGGCCGAACGGTACATTAAAGAAAGTTTGATTTAGTCCGTACAGGATTTGTTTACTGTTTAGTGTTTACATTTGTTGTAACCCTCAACACACCGACACACTTTAGAATTTTAAAAAATAAAACATAAACTACACCGTAGGGTAGTAGCGTAGGGTTGTAACGGATGTGGTTTAGCGGATTCAGATGAGGACGAGGATTTTAAAGAAATTAATTCGCGGATGTAGACAAGAATGCGGATATTTAAATTCATGCAGATTATCCGCAATTTCAGATGCGGATGCGAATCTTAAAGAAATTAAGTTCGCGGATGCGTCTAAGGATGCTGTCAAAGGGATTAAATCGAATTTTAAAAAAATTAAATTTTCATATGCAGTTAAGGATGCGGAGCTTCAATATCATGCGGATTATCCTCAATTGTAGATGCGGATGCGAATTTTAACGAAGTTAAGTTCGCGGATGCGTCTGATGATGCTGATGTCAAAAGGATTAAACTTACAAACACGGATGACAATGCGAAGTTGAAAGAAAATAAATTTGTAGATGCAGTTGAGGGTGCGAAACTTCAATATCATGCGGATTATCCTCAATTGTAGATGCGGATGCAAATTTTAAAGAAATCAAGCTTGCTGATGCGTTTAAGGATGCGAGTGTTCAAATTCATGCCGATTATCCGCAATTGCTGATGGGGAAGCCGGATTTCAAAGAAGTTAGATTCGCAGATAGATGAAGTTCGTACAAATTATCTGCAATTGTTAATGCGGATATCCGTTGCAACCCCATCGTAGACAGCGCCAATTTTGTTTTATCGCGGATAAGTGATTTAAAGAAAGTAAGTATACTTGGATCTTTTTTTTTATATGTTCATATCTACTCCTGAAATTTGGGAAAGGTATTTTTATCGATATATCTAAAGCAAAACGTCTCATCGAGAAAGGGCTTTTTTTTTCATGAATGGTGCTCAGTCACATAACACACAAGCGGCCTACGAACGATCTCAAATCAAATTTGACCGACCTTAAACCATTTTAGATGGCCACAATTGCGGTCTTTTGCAACAGCTGCTTCTTCCTTCTGAGGCCTTAAAAGCCACAAAAAAGCTTTCATGACTGTACCCCGAAAGCGCTCAACTTGGTTTGTCAAATTTGAAAAAAGTCAAAGAAACTCTAGTGTCTATAGATGGACTTTAGACAGTTTGAAGATGGATCCGAAATAAAAATTCCAAAAATAAATCAGCAAACTGGTTACTGCACGTTGCTCAATTGTTAATTAATAGCGAGTGGCATATCTCTACTTATCGTATCTAAAGTAAGACGGTGCAACCCTCACTATGACTGACTAGAATAGAAAATCTTTAAAATTTGTTTCAAAATTTTATCTTAAACCGTTTTGTTTAAAGGATTGAAGAGGTAGATAATCGAGATACTTGAATATCGGCTAGCTTTTCCATTTGGTGTGCATCATTACCTGCATGTTACTGATGAACAGAACGCGATTAGGTAATAAAAAAGGATGGCGCGTGGTGCCTTTAATGTTAGTCTCACTTATTTTCAAGGTTCCCAAGAATTCTCGAGACAAAATTCCTGAAAAATTCCCAGGAATGTCTTGTTTCGAGTCCTGACAATAGCAGGCCAATATTCAAACCTTCTGTATTTTTTAATCTGAAGGATATAAAAATGCAGAAAATTGCAAGGTAAGAGTCATGAGATTCTGGTTAGAGAGGCTCCGTCGACGAACCCGAGAATATTCATATTTCGGAGGATGCTGCTTATCTGATTCATGTAAGTAATCATAAAAATAGATGAATTAGCTATTCAAACAGGAGGTAATGAAGTATAACCAAAATCGTTATCTATAGTGAAATCTATGACATGAAAGACTTTTTCTTACTTTCAAGTTAACTTGTTAATAAGATGTACATAGTTTTAATTAAATTCTTTATTGATCTAAACTAGAGCTGGCGCAGACGGAGGTCTGCTAATGCAGAGCTCAACTATACCATCTTCTGTAACTCTTTAACCTTTTTAGAGTAAAAACTGCTGTGGTCGCCTTCGGCCACCGATCGGTGTCGTCCTCAATCAGCCTTTTTAATAGGATTGAATATCATTACGGCTTGGGATACGCCCTTGCACGGGTCATTGGTGGTCCCTGGTCGAGCTACTCCTTCCCACCTTGCCTTTAGTAGCCCAAGTCGGGTTCCCAATTCAATTTTCTCAAGCAATTTTGTCTGGAAGATCAAACATTTAGAAACTTAAGACTTGTACTTGTAAACAGGGCCGACGGTAGGGTATTTGGTGTCTATGGCAGAATCTCCTAAGGCGCTTTCATGTACATATAAAAAGGACGGTGCATGGTGTACTTAATGTCAGTTTCGGTTGTCTTATTCGCTACTGTGCAAAGTCTAATCACCACGGCGCCTAAAGCAAGTTGCCCAATTTACACGATTTTGTTAAGAATCTGTGTATCCCATGATTTTGATTCGTACGATGACAGGAAATTGAAATCTTTAAATTTGCTAATAATAACACATAGAGAGCTCAGCTGAACTTTATCAGAAAAACCTTGAAATGTTTTAGTATAATGTCGAACACGCAACAAATCCAATGTTATTAATAAGGGGAACCCAGGAATAAAGGAATCTAATCAATGATATTTAACCGTTTGTTTATCTCATTACGGCGGACAGCACTACGATTATTTGTTAATTATGACGAGAGCATGAAAATCAGAGAAGTTCAACACATCGGCAGCAAAATGTTCTAGTTATTCGGAATCAGTTGTCACAAAAAAAAACAAAACAGAAAAAGGAGATGAAAAGAAAAAAACTCTTAGTGAAGATGATACATGCTGAAGTTCAAGCACATCTGATAGCACGAGTGATGATAAAAGTACAACAACAAGTAGCTCCACGTAAGCAGCTGTGTCAAGAAGAGTTCTACGAAAATAATTATTAAATTTACGTCAACAAGCTTTCTCCGATATAAATTGAACATACGGTACGTCCTAGACCAAGCTCGTGCGCGGGTATGGACACCAGGCAAATCCATTGCTCTTTGATACTAAATTTGTGAATAGGTAGAGTCCCTTTCTTACCTTTGCATATCCCATGTGCTGTATATGTCTCTGAACGAAGCATCATAAATGCTGAGTTAAATTGGGAAAATAACATTAGATTCGATCCACGACGAGAAGTGAGTTTGTAAACAAGTGGTGACAAAAGGTGATAGATAAACTAATAATATTGAGTCTTATCATAGAGAAAATTTATTGGAAACAGACTCAGAAGGAAAACAGAAAAACAAGCTAGAAATTATAACATACCAAAGCCAAACAGTTGTACGAAGAATTAAGTGCATTAAGCACCTGATAAGGCTATTAAACGAGTAGTAGATAGAAGTGAATTAGGCCATGAAAGTAGAAGAGGAAGAAAGATAGAAGGAACTTTTAGCGTCAGAATATTCGAATTTAATTATATTATGAAAACACAACTTTAGGATTCTGTAAATTCTAGACGTATCTTTTGTACGACCAGCGTAGTGCCACGGATTATCTGAATATTCTGCTCTTCTTATGGCATGACGTAATTCATAATTCCGAATAAATAATCTGTTGGCCATTTAGTGTCTACGAGTGTTTAGAGTAGATTTCCAGTGTTTTCCCAGAATTCCCAGCGTTTTTCTTATACTTTCCAGATGTTTAATAACATGAAAACCCAAATACTCCTAGAAGAAGAGAAAGAAATTCATTTGAGGCATTCTGAAGAGGGAGTTGCTAGGCAGGAAATGTCTAAAAATAACACAAAGTTACTTTTAGGATTACATAGTAAAGGTTATGACTTTAGCATGTACTGTTAATGTTAATCTAGAGACGGTTCCAATCAGAATAACTTTTCTTGCATCCTACCAAAGTGCAATTCGTGATAGAAGCAAAAAATTGGAAAGATTTCCTAAAGACAGAGGAATAAATAATAATTAGTGTAACAATCTTATTGTAAGTTAACTTTTTTCGCACCAAAATCAAAATACAACTTCCATCAATGATGAAATATTACATTTGTTCTGATTTGTTCTTAAGTTGATTATCAGTAAATAAACACCACATAACATGATACTGATATGAAGGTTGTAGATTATAGGTTTCGTCATACCATATACTTAGGATTGTAGTGGGCTCAATTATTTTGATAGAATGCAAATATTGATTTACATTCTCGCCTAAAAATTTTTATTTATTTAAATTAAAACAATTAAAAATTAAAATGTTTAAAATGTCTCTATTATCATAAAGAATGTTGAGAGGGATCTTATTAAGTTGTCTTGATTAAGGACGTTTGGAATTTCCACTTGATCGCCTGATAATTTATGAAATTATTTTTCAAAAAAATTAACATCATCTCTTATCTTATTGTTCGATAATTTAATTTGCAAAATTGAAGAAGGACGCTTCCTGCTTGGCGAAATATTATCAAGGATTTTAGCTACCCAGGCATTATATTGAAAGACAACAAAGAAGAAATAAAAGCAAATCTTTTCTGTCAAGTTTATTATTTGTTTGGTTGTTATTAAATTTTAATGTTTTTCAAGATTAGTTATGCTGCACTCGATTTTATTACAAATATGTAATTCACGGGTTTACTTATAATTAGAATATGTCGAGTAATTCTAAATAAATACTACAAGAGACGTGACGTAACGAATAGTTAAGATACGACATGTTATCAGTCATTCTGCATCAGTTGAGATTAATGTGATAATTAATTTACATAAGATGTGATAATAAAAGTGAAAAAATTCCCTGCTGCATAATTAGTCAGAATTTTTCTTTATAATGAATTTTAGTATTTACGTATAAGAAGTGAAAAAGGAAAAGTGTACTCAAGATGTACTACATGATTACTCGATAAAGATCAATTACAAGATGTTTACGTCAATGAACGACTGATATTTTTCTGAAGGACATTAAAAATTACGAACAGCATTTTGGAAAAAGTATAGTATCTAATAAAAATTCTATTTATAATTGTCATCTGCTTTTTTGAATTGAACACCAGTAGGTAGCAGTAATTGATCAAAATTTTAATGATGGGAATATTAGAATTACAAAACAATATTAGTAACAACAATAAATTGTACCTAGTATTGTTTGACGATTAGAAACAATCATTAGAAACAATTTAAATCATCACAATTCATTCTAGAAAAAGAAAAACAAAATCCGAAGGAAAAACCTACTAATCTATTCTATTTGTAAAAATAACTTTCGGTTTATTGTTATTTACACTGACAATGATGCAATTTTATTACAGAAAATGTAGAATTTTTATAACTTTATGTGTTGGTGGATACTTGTTTCATTGTGTTGTATTTATCATTAAAATGAGGTTGTCGAAGTGTTTAAAATGTAAAAATATTTATCGTCTAGAAGTTTTTACTCTCATGTTAATGATAGACATTAACTATTGAGAATCTGTAGTGTTTAGATTGCACTCAATAATATTGTTCTTATTTTTTTGAATAAAACCTTAATAATGGTATTTATTGCTTTCAAGAGTGATTGTCGCGTGGATGGATTCATTTAAACAATAGCCTTGGGCGAGCAGTTCCATCTAATAAACGACGTGTAATCATTACAAAAAGGGGGAACCTAAATTATCTTTGTGATCAACAAAACATTTTTTTTGGATTCAAACAATTTTCTAAGTGCAATCTTTTTCAATTTTTTTTGTTGACTGTTTTAAGTAAATTATCTTTAATGGAACCTATAAAAAATTGCATCTACTACGCATTAGTATGCCAATAATAGTTTCGAGAGAGTTGAAAGATCAAGTAATTATGATTTAGCACTTCAACTAAAGATGATACCGAAATCGATTCTAATCCTCAATGTGTAGTATCAACCAATAACAATCCTTTGTGTAATGAAGCTGGAACTTCAATCGAGCTGAATTTAATATCACAAACTAAACTTAATGACATTGTTCGAACTCTAAGCTGGCACAAAAATTACTTTGTTTCGAAACTGAAAAAAAAAGTTCATTGAAGTGTCCTGAAACAAAATGAAGCACTCAATCAATCAATAATTTATCAAAGCTTACAATTAGTCTAAAAGCAGTGCTTCACATCGGTAATAAATACCCATGAGTTCCAAGATTACATGCAGTAGATACAAAGGACTCTTTTTAGAAAGGATCGATTATTGCGTTTCCTATAATGCATTTAGGGTATATCAGTTCATCTGTAACTATGATCTAGACACCTGTGGTATGGCTATGTCGTGCTAAAGCTTTCTGCTTCTAGTTCTTTTAGAAACACTAGTAATCAAAAATCAGGCTTTGTCCTCCATTAACCTTGTCAAGGGAGCTAAGTACAGCTGCGTCTTCCACGGGTTAGCTAAGGTGGTCTACTGTTGGGATTCGTCCTCCATTAATCTTCCCAAGAAACCTAAATACAACTGTGTCCTCTTATGGACCACCTTAAGTGGCTCATCGTTTTTTTCCTACATCAACCTTCTCAAGAAAGCTAGATACGGCTGCGCCCTCCACCTAATGTGGCCCACTTTTGGGCTTCGTCGTCCATTTACCTTCTCAAGAGAGCTAAATAGAGCTGCGTCCTCCATTAACATTCTCAAGAAAGCTAAACACGGTTTATCATTAATCCTTCTCAAGAGAGCTAAATACGCTAGCCCTCTCAAATGGGCAACTTTAGGAGGCTTTTGGTCTTCGTCCTCCATTAACCTTCTCAAAAGAGCATAACACTGTTGTGCCATTCCACCGTTAAGCTTTATCATTAATATTTTAAAGAGAGCACTCACAGGCTACTATAGGTAGCCTACTGCCGGGCTTCGTCTTTCATAAACCTTCACAGGAGAACTAGATACATCTGTGTCCTTACCAGGCCACTGTTGGGTTCCATTCACTATTAACCTTCTCAACATTTAAACTGGGTTTCAGCTCTCGTTAACATTCTTAAGAATCGAACTTCATCCTTCATTAACATTCTTAAAAAAAGAATACAGGCCTGGCTGCGTTTCTTATTACTCTTCTTAAGAGAGCTGAATATGAAAACTGGTCTAGCTCTGTGTCATCCGCCGAGTACCTTAAAATCGCATTTTGCCGTTCATTAACATTCTTAAATAACAAAAATGGGACGGGCTGCGCCTCCCAATAACTTTTTAAAGGGAACTGAACACGAAAACAAGTCTAGCTCTGCATCATCCCGCTGGTCGCCTATACGGTGGCTCTAAATTGGGTTTTAACCTTTAATAACAAACACAGGTCTGGCTGACCTTCCAACGATTTTAAATCGGGCTTTGCCCATCTTTAACTTTTTTAACAGACAAAGATGAGACCGTCCGTGCCCTGTTTTAATAATCCGAAAAATGTTAGATACAAACACAAATCAGGCTACGCCCTTCACTGATCGCAGCCTTCCTTAAATTTCTTAAGAAAGCTAATAAATAGTGTGATCATGCTATAATCGTCAAATACGTGTAGCTACTGAAAAGCTGGTTGCACTTGTAAAGTGTATCCTTCAGTGTACCGTACCAAACGAGGATTAACAAAAAACAGTAGGTTTTCCGTATGCAAAAAAGAAATTTACAACGATTAGTAGAACTGACTGAGATCAAAAAAGAATACTTTTACGTTCCTAAACTTAAATTAGAAACACTTGTCAACTTTATTTTCATTATTGAATGTACCAAGTTATTCAAAATGACTGATGGCAGTTTGAGTTTCCCGCGAAACAAAAATATTTTGACAGTTGGTAGTACTTCATCCTTGATTTAACCTTGTTTGACATTGTTATGACAACGCGTTCACCATTGGTTGGTTAAGTGACAAATAGCAACACCGCCAACTATAAGCTGCACAAATAACTAAAATGTTAACGCGGGATATTCAAACTGTCATCAACAATTTTGGATCATTCAGCATAAGTATTACAATTTAAAAAAAAAAGAATTGAATTTCGATTTTTAAATACTTTTTTACTTTAAAATTAAGATATTGTATAGTTACTGGCATTTTAACAAAAATAAAGTCTGTTTATAAAAAATTCTGGCAATAAATCTTTTTGCCATGTTATGAAAGATTTACAATATTTAACGTTTAGTAATTCTGATAATCTTATGCAAATATCTACTCTTTTTAATTCTTTTCTTTTATTATCTATTGGTTTTGGAGATAGTGCATTACACTTTTATTTCGTGTATATCTACAGTTTAAATGTATACTTTTAATCAATAAAACGTTATTATCTGACTTCTGTTACAGATAAAGGCCTAATTATTATTATTGTTATTGAAGAATTGGTTATAGATTGGTTGATACGGTATTGTATCATTATACACAACAATACTAAACATTCAATTTAGAAGGAAACATTAAAAAATACAATCAAAACATTTGTAAAGGCTTAAAAAATTAATCAAACAATCACTAAAAAAAAGGAGTGTGAGAAAACTGTCAAATTTGTTTTTTCCATTTTCTTCCATGTGACAAAAAAGGCGTCCATAAAAATTTGTTTTGCAAATATTTCCGTATCCTGTCCATTGTGACTTAATAACACATAAACTAGCCGTGGTTAAAAAAACTTCCGTCCATACTGGAATGTGACCATAAATAATGATCGTCTTTTATTAGTGACTATTATGACTGACCTTTAAGGCTACTAAATTTAACTAGAGGTCCTGAAGATATAAAGAACAAAATAAAATAAAAATAATAAGTATTTCAAGTATTCAGTAGATAGGTAATAAGTGAAAAGCAGTAAAAAACTTATTTTAGGTTGGCAAACATATTTAAACTGAGTACATAAATCAAAAATTCACTACAAATTTGCTCTATCGTATATTCTCTTTTTGAGTAGAAATAGGCGATCGAAGTTCATTTTGTTCAAAAACAGGTTGGGCTCTGTCTTTCATTAACTATTTCAAAGACCTCACTACAAACACGAATCGGATTAAGTTAATCTTTTAAGAAAATCAAGAAAAGTCAAAAAAGAGCAAAATCTTAGTCCACGGTAAATGACCTGTGGAAAAATGATTTCTGTTAAAAGACTGCTGAAGGGTAAAACCTGAATTTGAGCCATCCCCTGCGATAGTTTAAGATCAAGCTTTCTCCTCCATCAATCCCCTAAGAGAGTTACGAAAATCAATGGATAACATCACACTTGACCTATTGGATAACTAGTCTTCTTAAAATGTCGATAGAAGGCAAAACTCATATTCGAGCCTCCCTATCTGCGGTGGCCCAGGGTCTCTCCAGCAACCTTCTAAGATAATTAAAAAGATCGATGAAAGACAAAGCCTGGCCTGTGGAACGATTAGGTTTCATAGAAGTTTGAAGGAGAGTCTTGAGAGAGGGTAGATGGCGTAGCCTCACCTGCATTGGTCTAAGGCCCTAAGACTGCCAAACACGAACACGAGGCGAGCTACGCCCTTCATCTGCCTTTTAAAAAATTAAATTTTCCACAGGTCACCTGCGTTACCTAAGGTCTGGGTTTGCCATCTATCAAACTTGTGAGAAAGTTAAATCAGTGAACTAAAAATTAAATTCAGTTCTCTTAGAAAGTTGACGGAGGACAAAAAGGACCTGTGGTGGCCCAAGGCTGAGCTTCTTCCTCCAGCAACCTTCCAAGAGAGTTAAGAATATCAACTAAAAACAAAATGTGACCTTGGACACCCGCAGGACAGTTGTTGAATAACTAGTCCTCTTGAACTCAAATTCGAGCCATCGCAGGTGATCTGGAGGATGGCGTAACCCTACCTGCGGTGGCCCAGGGTAGAGAAAGCTTTGTCTTCCACCAACCTTCTAAGACAGTTAAAAAGATCAATAATGGGCAAATCCCGACCTATGGGACGATTGGGTTCCACAAAAATTTTGAGCCACCGCAGGTGGCCTGTTGGATGGCGCAGCCTGATCCGCAGTTGTCTAAGATCCTAAGACTACTAACCACGAACATGGGGCAGATTGCGCCCTTTATCAGCCTTTTACAAAAACTAAACTTTCCAAAGGTCACCTGCATTACCTAAGGTCTTGCAAGAGAGTAAAGTCCGACCTTAGGCTACCGCAGATAGTTTGTGAAATATCCAGTTTTTCTACATTATAGGCCTGTTGCTTGGTGTAGCTCGATCTGCAGTAGTCCAAAGTCGAGCTTCGCCCTCCATTAACCTTCTGCAAGATTTACATATCCCACCGAATTCCATCATCTTTCTGAAAAAGTAAGGGATATGGAAGGCAAAGCCCGAGCTTGGGCCATCACAGATAGCCTATAGAATATTTAGTTTTCCTAAAAGATTGATGGAATGTAAAATGCATACTAGGGCCACCGCAGGTGGCGTGTTGGAAGGTTGCAGCCCCACCTTCATTGACTTAAGAGCAAACTAAATTTCTCACGTGTTTTTCTTTCTATTAACCTTCTTAAGAATGCCTAGTATAAACATGAGTCTGACTGTGCTCTCTCATGGCCTACCTGTGGGGACGCAGAGTTGAACTTCACCCACCATTCTGTTCTTCAGAGAGAGAAATCACAAACACAAATTTGACTTCTACTGGTCAACTGTTGTAGCCGAAGGTTGGTATTTGTCCTCCATTGACCTTAAAAATGTTAAACACGAAAACGGATTGAACTACACCCATCAACGCGATACCCTTGCTGGACTAAGGTCGTGGTTCGCCCGCCATCATTTTTCTAAGATAGTTAAGAAGATCAAGACCTTGGGTTACCGCAGATGGCTTATGGAATATTTAGTTTTCCTTTAGTTTCGATAGAGTGCGAAACGCGGCTATTGGATGGCGTAGCCCAACTTGCGGTGGCCCAGAGTCAAACTTTGTCCTTCATCAACTTTGTAAGATAGTTAAAAAGATCGATGAAGGGTAAAGCTCAATCAGTGGGACAATTAGATCCAATAGCAATTTGAAAGGAAGGCTTTTGGCCACCACAGGTGGCCTGTTGGATGGTGTAACCTGGTCCTCAGTAATCCAAGGTCCTAAGACTGCTAAATACAAATACAGCGCAGGATACGCCCTTTATAAGCATTTTAAAAAAAATTAAAGTTTTCACAGACCACCTGCGTTACGTAAAGGGTGGCTTCGCCGTCCCTAAACTTTGTAAGTAAATTAAAATCAATGAAGTAAAAGCTCGACCTTAGGTTACCGCAGATAGCTTGTGAGATATCTAGTTTTCCTAGACCCAACTTTGAGCCCGTTACCTGGCGTAGCTTGGTCTGTGGTTGCCCAAAGTCGGGCCTACGAGAGCTAAACATCTCATCGGTGGCCCAAAACCGGATTAATTCTTCTCTAACTTTAAAAATACTAAATATGTTTAAACACAGGCTGCTCTGCGTGATAGTCTATGATTGGGCTATACCCACCAACGCAACACTTATGGTAGCGCAATGTAGGTAGTAAAGTAGTAGTTGAGAATAAAGAGGATTTATAGAGGGCGAAGGCCGATCAATCTGCGGTGGCCCAATAAAATTACACTTTGTACTGTACTGCCTAGCATCTGGGGTTAAGACAGATGGCTTGTGGAATGTTTAGTTCTCTTAGAAGATTAGCCGAGAGCAAAACCCGATTTTACGCCCGTTGCCTGGTGTAGCTTGACTTGCGGTGACCTCCCATTGTATTTCTGAAAAAGTAAAGGATATGAACGAAAGGCGAAGGTCAACCTTGCGCTATCACAAATGTCGTGTAGAATACCTTGTTCCCATAGAAGATTGATGGAATGCAAAACGTAAACTTGGGCCACCGCAGGTGGCCTGTTGGATAACATAGCCCATCCTGCAATGGTATAAGGTCAAGCTTTGCTTTTCTAACAAGACTAAATCTCCTACAGGCTCTCTAATAACCTTCTTAAGAATGTTTAGTATGAACACAGATCCGGCCGTGTTGTCCCAAGTCGAATTTCACCCTTCATTAAGAGAACGAAATCACAAAAAGGAATTTGACTAGTCTCTTCCACTGGTCAACTGTTGTAGTCCAAGGTGGAGATTCGTTCGCCATTGACCTTAAAAATGCTACACACAAATATGGATTGAACTACACCCATCAACGCGACACTTGTGCTGGGTTAAGGTGCGACTTTGCCCTCCATTAGTTTTCTGAAAGAGTAAAGAAGATCATTTGAGGGCGAAGCCAGATCTTGGGCCATTGCTGATGGTTTGTGGAATATCTAGTTCCCCTAGAAGGTTAATGGAGTGTATTGAATGACCTGTGGTGACCCAAAATCGAACTTTACCCTTCATTACTTTTCGAAGAAACCTTGATTTCTCACAGACTAGTTTCGTTCTCTATTAACCTTCTTAATAATGCTAAGTATAAACACTGGTCAGGCTGTGCTCTCGCATAGGCTACCTGTCGAACTTCACCCTTCATTCTGTTCTTAAGACACCGAAATCACAAATATAAATTCGACTAAACTTTTCCACTTGTCAGCTGTTGTGGCCCAAGGTCAGGTTTTGCCTTTCATTGACCTTCCTAACATAAGTTTAGTTACACTACAGAATACATTTGGTTCGGTGTTTCCAAAGTATGTCTAAATATCTCTCTGTAAATTAAGAATTTTGACATCGCAAGAAATAAATAGAATTATCAAGCTTGATTGCATTGCATATAAAACTGCAAAGAAAGGACGAGATATGACGTGACATTGGAAGCATATTGTTTTGCCGAGTATAAACGGAATCCACCAAAGTAATAATTGGCGTAGCTTGAATCTTACAATGTTTTCAAGATTTTATAACATCGACATCAAATTAATAATTAATAAATTGATTAGTAAATAAGAAGAGGTAATTGGACAACATACAAATCTCTCGTGTAGTCACTATCAACAAATCTATACATTTTTCAGCGTATCATAATCTTATTTTAGAATTATGCTATCTAAACTACTTATACTTGAACTTATTAGCTCTCACACTAATCAGAAATCTGTAAGATGAAATTTTTAATTTAATTTATTGAGAACTTATCTTCTAACTAGAAATTATGACAAGTAGGGTAAAGTTAAGAATCAATGCTTTCATTACTTAGAAACGAAAAAATAAAATCATCATCTCAAACTAAAAGAGACTTCAAGTTTTAAAGCTTCTTCAGATAGGCGCAAACTGCGAGAAAAAATCGAAGAATTCTTTGAGAATTAGAAACCATGAAACACCAACCAGAGATGCATGCAGTGTGTGTAAAAAATATTTAAAAAAATTCTGTTTAACATTAAGGAAAAACTCTTTTAAGTTTTGATCATTTCTCTTCAGAACCTGAGTATTATCCAAATACCTTGAACGATTACAATTAATGTTGACTACACATTAGAAAATCGATCTTGTAAACCACATAAAAAAATTACGTTGTTCAGTTACGTTGTATAATAAACAGCCTGAATAATTTTGCTAGAGAATCAAAGAAACCTAAACTTACGCAAAAGAACATCCAAAGTCAACATCACGATAAGAAAGCTTGTAGGATTATTTTTTTCAGCAGAAAGACCGAAACGTCAATTAATTGCCAGAAAATTGTGGCACAACGATGATCTTAAAAAAAGTACGTGTAGGTTCTATAAACTTCTAAAAATTGAAAATCGTACGTAGGCACTTACAGATATGCTGAAAAATCAGAGAAAAACACTTGAAATCTACTCTGAACACTTGTAGGCACTAAATAACTAACAGAGTATTAGTTCGAAATTATGAATTACGTCATGGTGTTTGAAACATAGTAAAAGTTTTATATAAATTGTGGCACTACGTGCTGGTTACACGAAAAGTGCGTCTAGAATTTACAGAATTGAAAAGTTGCAAATCGAATTTAAGAACTTGCAGATATGAGTTTTCTTGATGTTATAGAATGCCAAGGAACTATAAAAAGAGCGCTGGAAGTTCTGAAAAAACAATCCTGGAAATTCACTGTGAACACTCTAGAACACTAAACAACCAACGAATTACGTCATGCCATTCGAAACGTGGAAGAATCTTTAGGTAGATTGTGGCACTACGTGCTGGTTACACAAAAAGTACGTCTACAACTTTGAAAAATTGTAAAGTTAAAAATAGAATTTAGAGATTTACAGATATAATTCGTTAATCGTTATTAAGTGTGACAATTCTGAAAAACAAACAAACGCTGGAAATCTATTTTGAATACTCGAGGACACTAAATAATTAACAAACTATTAATTTGAAATTACGACCTACTCCATACCATTTGAAACGCATAAAAATCTTTAGGGGATCTTGGCACTACGCGATGGTTATACAAGAAGTATTTATTTATAACATTTACAGAATTATAAAGTTCAAAACCTAAAACTAGGGACTTATACAGAGATTACTTTTTATAATGTTTATAATTGCCTGAAAACAGTAGGAAGAACGCTGGAAATTTGCTCTAAAAATTCGAAGACACCAGAAATCAACAGATTATCAGTACTAAATTACGAACTACTCCATGTCAATTGAAACGCAGAAGAATCTTTAGATAATCCGCGGCTCTATGCGCTGTTTATACAGAAAGTACATCTAGGATTTACAGAACTGTAAAGCAAATCGCACGTAAAAACTTACAAATGTGAGCTTTCTGAATGTTACTAAATGTAGAAAAACTCTGAAAAGAACGCTGAACATTCAGAAAAAACGGCGAAAATCTATTATGAACATTCGAGGACACTAAATAATCAACAGACTATTAATTTAAAATTACGACCTGCTCCATGCCTTTCGAAACGCAGAACAGTATTTAGGAAGTCTGTTTACACAAAAAGTGCATCTAGAATTTTGCAAAATTGTAAAGTTACAAATTGAATGTAGAGACTTACGGATATGATTTGTTTACTGCTATCAAGTGTTTGAACATTCAGGAAGAAAAAGCTAAAAATCTATTATAAACACTCGAAAACATCAAATTACCAACAGATTATTAATCTGAAATTACAAACTACCCGATGCCATTCGAGATGCAGGAGAATCTTCAAATAATCCATGGCGCTACGCGCTGGTTATACAAAAAGTACGTCTAAGATTGACAGAATCGTAATGTTGTAACTCGCACATAGGAACTTACAAATGTGAGTTTTCTAAATGTTATAAATGTAGAAACACTCTGAAAGGAACGTTAAACATTTAAAAAAACACTGGAAATTTATTCTAAACACTCGAGGACACTAAATAACCAACAGATTATTAGTTCGAGATTACGAACGTCTCCATGCCATTCGAAACGCAGAAAGAGTTTTAGATAGTTCGTGGCACTACGTACTGGTTATGCAGAAAGTACCTCTAGAATTTACAAAATTGTAAAGTTGCAAATCGGATATGAAAATTTACAGATACGAGTAAAGAGACAATACTAAAAGTAACAATAATTCATTAGAACGTTAATCCACGTTTCTAGGGTCTGTTTACATTGGTTTGAAAATAAAATTCGACAAAGTGATAATTGAAAGTTTCATTATTTTCGAATGGAAATCAATCAATGATAAACTAAAATGACAAGTGCTGGTACACTAAAGGTAATTGCACAGCTTTAGGTTTTAAAAACGTTTTTGCGTGTTAAATGCAATATTTGTAATCATATCTCTTGCGCATTATGAAGCAAGCTATCGTTTAGGCAGCTACAGTTTTTCCATTCTGAACGTGCAAAACAAAGAAATGCCAAATTAAATTTGAAATTGCCATAACTATATTTTCTTCCAGAGTGGAGCATGAAGCTTTAAATCTGCCTGAAGCGGCACAAATCGCTAACACTGTCTCGGAATATTTTACAACAGTAACAGTTGTCGTGAAAAAAAAGTTATTTGGGCATCAACAATTAAGACATTAAAGTTCGATTTTTTATTACGAATGTCGAGAATAAAGACATTTAGTGACTAGTTGTAGGTACAATAACTTTTTTCTAAAATCATGAAACGATAATATTTAATGTTTAGGTTATGTGTATGCAACATAAATAAGCTAACCTAAGATTCGTTTTCATTTCACCTCTACAAATATTCACGGATAACTAAGCTATTTAATAATCAGAACAAATTTTCAAGTAATTCCAGGGGCACATTAAAGTTTTATTGATCAGAAATTGTAATTAAAGTGAAAGAAGAAAACATGTGCTATAGCCCTTTGAAAAAATGGCCTCATTTTGTTTTGTTAACCACCAAAGTGTAAATAATGCAGAGTCGGTCCAATTTTCAGTAGAAAAGATAGTAATATCTCGAGCAAAAACAAATCCGAGAGATATACGCAGTGGAACGTTTTACTAGTGTTTTCACATATTTTTTAAAAGGCAACATACAACATTTTTAATGTCTGCGCAAATGGCACTAATTCGATCGGTTGTCAGTAATTTATACGTTTTAAGTTGACGAGTATATGGTATGACTATATTTCTTCCTCGCTCCCTGATACATCACCGATGTAGAAAAAGCAAATTCTATTTATTCCATATTAAAACTCGTTTGTCGTACATCATCGTTTTTAACGTAACAAGCGGAGACATAAGCACAATTTAATAGTTTTTACGCCGAGTATCGAACTGAAAATACAAACCCGAACAATTTATAAAATAATACGAATATTTTAGAGAAAAACGGTTCTCTTAAGCAGTTACCATTAACATAGTTGCTCCTTGATTTAAACGTGATATCGTGTAGCAAATGTCTTAATTATTGGCCAATGCGACGGCGCGAATTTAAACGGTCTACTAAGACCTTTTCAGGAGAACCAACTTAGCCAGGTTTCATACAAAAACAGAACAGTCTTGAATACTGAACGTGAGCGGATTGCTGAACGGACATTTTAGACGTGAATTATTTCCAATGAAAAACTCCCTTTTTACCGGCTTCCAGTTTTTAGCTCGAGAATTTTAGTGTTGTGGAATTTTTGGACGTTTGCGGATGGTTTCTTTTTTCGAAACTATTTTTATTTTATACTGACCAGACTGATGAACGTGTAGCTTTTGCTGTAAAAATCTTTAAAACTTTTTTGAACGTCTGAGATTTATTTTTTTTTTCATTTTATGTTGTTTTGACTTTTATACTCAAAGATAAAGGTTTTATTATAATTAATTTGATAATTAAATCCGTCATCAAATTTATCAGATTTACTGTTTTAGTTATCATCGGTTTCAGTCATGTTAAAAATTTGAATGTTAAGGAAGTCGTGAAGTAGTTTTCGATTGTTTGTTTGTTAGTTTTTATGACACGAATCAGGCTTTAATGTACGAAGAGTCTAATTAGGTTTAGACATTTCAATTAAGGCTATCAGCTTAAATCTTGAGATGATATGCGTGAAATTTATGTTTTTGTTCGTAAAAAAAAACGTTCCTGATAAGCTCATATTTTAGAATTTTATTGCAATATTTTGTATTCGTAAATTCAAGCGATCAAAAAGTCTAAACTTTTTTTAACTTCTTTTTTAATTGAAATTAGATAAAAGGTAATTTAGTTTGGAATGGAAAAATATTGTTAATTATTTAGGTGTTACAATTTAATAAATATTTAATTTAATCTGACAATTTTTCTTTTTTTAATTTAATATCTTTAATCAAGCAATGCTATCTTCAAGGATAAATTTATAAAAGTGCGACGCGTTGTTGTTGACATGTATGTGAAATTAAGCAAACAGAAATGTATCAAGGTAAATCAAAAAAATTATCATCCAAAATAGGCCTAAAATAGGAACCCTTACAAAGAAATATTATAATTTTGATGGAGTGAATTGGTTAAGAAAAACCCATTTAAATTTATCAGTTTAAATTTCGCGCTAATCTTCTCATCTTTCTATAATTTGTTTTGCGATTGGCGCTTAACTAAAAATTGATTGGTTAATAGTATTAGTGCCACCTCTTGTGTTATAACCAACTCCTTATAAGATCTAGTTCATTTCTTTTTTGATTTCTTAATTTGTGTTGGTACCGTGTGATCGTTTAAATTTTTAAGTAGAGTAGGCTATGACCATTACACAATTTTGGTCGTACTTTAAACACATTCAAGAAAATGGCACAAGTGACGTTTGTGTTATTTTAACCTAACCTTAATCTAACGTATAAAACAACAATATCGAAGCAAAAAGTAACGTAGAGTGCAAAAGTAACATTCTAAAATGCGTGCTAAATGGCATTTTTTAAAGAAAAATGTAAATGAATTAATACATTGTCTAATTATTATTGAACTTTCAAGTCTAAAAATTTGAATTTTTTATTTACAATCTGTCACTTGTTTGGCTGTACCGTCCTAATGTGATGTACAGCCCTAGACTATACTCTAATTGAAAATTTAAAGCTTAGTTAAAAGAAATAGTTTATTATTTCAATTTTTATTTTGTTTTTAATCAATGTCAAACATAACCTTAGTTTCATATGCAAGTTATTTTAGCTATTACGCCTTTGCTATAAGTAGTGCAGCGTTGTCAACTTTTAGTATAGTTTTTATCAATTCTTGACATTGTTAATACAACTAGCCAGAGCCAAATAATTTAATAAGTCAGTTTTATATTTTCCTAGGTGATTTAATGTTTCTCGTTTTAAATTCTACTGTAAGTTTTTTTTGGAAGCAGCTACATTGTCTTTTGAATTTTAAAGTTGCATAATCTCGAATCTTAAAATTTGTATCACACGCACATACTACTGTCAATATTACACTATTAAATGTGTCGTTTAACACCGAAAATTTTACTGCACAATAATTGGAAACAGCGGTAGTGTACATCTGCCTAACTTAGAAAACATCATTGTCACGTTGACAACGATAGTTGTCAATTTATAGAGCTTACCAACGCAATTAATCTAAAATGACAAATTCACTCTGATTTTTACTTCCGCTATATTGTGCTTTTGGTACTGGAAAAACACGATCTTGGAAATTAAAAGAATCCAATACGAGGATGAACAAAACTACCGCAACAACGACTCAACATCTCGTAAAAAAATAATCAGAAACTTGTAAAACCGTCAGATATCAAGATTTATTGTCAGCTCTGGCAACTCTGATTTTTCCTTCTATGCAAAGCAAAGAGAAATTTGTTTTTATTAGACCATTTGTCACTGTTTCTACGGCCGACCTGAGTATTTTCAAAATTTAAATAGATCCTAAATAACTTACAGATTATCAGCTGAAATTACAAATTAGATGATGTTATTTGAAATACATCTAGAATTTACAGAATAATAAAATTTAAAATCGAAATTATGAACTTATACAGATATCGGTTTTCATAACGTTATTAACTTGCTGACATTCTAGGAAAAAAAAACGCTGGAAATTCGCTCTAAACACTCGCAGATACTAAATAACCAAAAGACTATGTATTAGTTCAAAATTACAAATTACGTCATGCTATTTGAAACACAGACCAATGCTAAAGATAATTCGTAGCATTATGCGCTACATTGTTTCTGTCTAGCAGTCATACAACTACAAAGTCATACATCGAAATTAGGGACTTATATTTTTATAGTGTTATTAAATTCCTGAAAAAACGCTGTAATTGTGCCCCAAACCTTCATAGATACTAAACAATCAACAGATTATTACTTGGAAATAAGAATTACGTCATGGCATTCGAAATCCAGAAAAATATTTAAATGATCCGTGGCGCTACGCGTTACAGAAAGTACCTATGTCAATAATGTATCGAATTATAAAATTGCAAATCGAAATTCCGGACTTATACAGAAATTTGAATGCTTGGAAATCCTAGAAAAACGCTGGAAATGTGCTCTGAATACTCATGGGTACTAAATAACCAACAGATTGCTAGTCCGAAAATTACCAATTACGTCGTGACTTTTGAAATACATAAGAGTCCTTAACTAATCTGTGGCGCTACGCTCATTGTACAAAAAATTAAGTACAGAACTGAAAGAATTATAAAGTTCAAAATCGAAAATAAGGACTTGTACTCTTCTATTCAAAAGTAAAGCGTACAACTACTGTAAATGATTTGAACAATATTTCGTTAATGTAAACTCGACCATTATAGTTTGTTACCAGGTAACATTGAACTTTAAAAAATTATCATAGATATAAATGCTACAGATTGGGTTGAATTGTTGCATTAACATTTCCTTGTGTTGTAGAAACCATTTGAACAAAAATTTAATTTACAACATGTAAATAAGATGTACGCTTTACTTTTGATGTAGTGGCTTGCATAAGGTAATTAAATACTTAGAAATGCAGGAAAAACACTGGAAATTTGCTATAAACACTCGTAGATACTAAACAACCAACAGACTAGTAGTTCGAAATTACGAATTACGTCATGCTATTCGAAGTACAGAAGAATCTTTAGATACTTTGTGGTGCTACGCGCTAGTCTGTTTGTACAGAAAGTGCCTAGGTCTATAATTTATCGAATTGCAAAGTTGCAAATCGAAATTTGGCTCTTATACAGGTGGCTTTGATGATGTTATTGGATGCTTGAAAATTCTGGAAAGACACTGAAAATTTGCTCCGAACGCTCATAGGTACTAAATAACCAACATACTGTTAGTTCGAAAATTACCATTTACATCGTGCTTTTTGAAATGCTCAAGAATCAGTAAATAATGTGTGGTGCTACGCGCTACGCTCATTGTACGAAAAAAGAAGTCTTGAGAGAATGATAAAGTTAATAGAAATTAGGGACTTAAATACATAAAAATGCAGGAAAAACGCTGGAAAATTGCTCTAAATACTCGTAGATACTTGATAAGCAACAGATTGTTACTTCAAAAACTACGAAGTATATCGTCCTATTTGAAATACAAAAAAATCTCTAGATAATCTGTAGCGATATGTTACGCTGATTGTACAAAATAAGCGTAGAATTTACGCAATTATGAAGTTGAAGATTGAAACTAGGGACTTTTACAATACATTAGACTTGATGATGTTATTAAATCTTAGGAAAACGCTGGAAATACTAAACCATCAACAGACTATTGGATCTAAATTACAAATTGCGTCATCCTATTTGAAATACAGGAGAATCTTTAGATTATTCGTAGCGCTACTCGCTAACTTGATTATATAGAAAGTACGTCTGGAATCTACAGAATTAAAAATATATAACTCGAAATTAGGGACTTTCATAAAGTTAATAAATGCTTGAAGATCCTGGGTTAGATACTAAATAACCAAGAGATAACTAGAGATTACGTAGTACAAAAGAGAATTACAAAGAATAGAGAAGAATATTAAAGATTATCTGCGGTTGTACAGAAAGTATGTCTAGAATTTACAGAAATGTAAACTTGCAAATCGAGGTTATGGACTTATACAGATATCGGTTTTTATAATGTTATTAAATTGCTGAAATTCTAGCAAAAGAAACCGCTGGAATTTGCTCTAAACACTCGAAGGTACTAAACAACCCAAAAGAGTATCAGCTTGAAATTAGAAATTGTCATACCATTCAAAATACAGGAGATAATGATTCGATAATCCGTGGCCCTACGCTGCTTGTACAGAATGTAAGTCTAGAACCTAGAAAATTATGAAGTTGCAAAAAGAACTTATGAACAGATACGTGTTTTCACACTGTCATTAAGTGAGTGGATATCCTGAAAAAACGCTGGAAAGTGTGCTAAACACTCGTAGGTACTAAATAATCAACTGGTTATTAGTTAGAAATTACGAATTAAGTCATGCTACTCGAGTTAGAGAAGGATCTTAAAGATAATCCGTGTGGCGCTACGCGTTACGAAATATCGGGGAAAAACACTGGAAATTTGACTTGAACACTCGTAGATGATACTAAATAAGCAACAGGTTGTTAGTTTCAAATTACGAATTGCGTTATGCCATTCTGATTCTACAGTACGTAACTCTAGAATTTACATAATTGTAAAGTTACAAATCGAAATTAGGGACTTAGGTTTCCGTGATGCTATCAAATGCCTGTAAGCCCTGGAGATTTGCTCTATGCCCTCGTAGTGTAGATCATCAATTTAAAACACCAATTACGTGATGGCTTTCGAAATGCAGAAGAATTTTTAGATAATCTGTGATGCTATGGCGCTACAAATTGGAATTAAAGACTTACAGGGATATTGATTTTAGTTATGTTATTAAATATCTGGGCATTTCTGAAAGAATACTGAACATTTTGGAAATCTACCCTTAAACACTCGTAGATACTAAATAGCCAAAAGAATAGTAGTTCGAAAGTGCGAATTACATAGACCGAACAGGGTGGTGCGTGATATGTTCAACGTCAGTTTGAGTTGTCTTGAGCCACAGTTCACCATAGAAAGTAAAGAAAATAAATAGATAGATAAATAAAAGAGAAGAAATTTACACAAAGACAAGAAAGATCAGATACGGAAAAAGTAAAAGAACCAAGAAAAAAAGATTAAGAGGTCTTTCTCCAATGTATATTTTAGATTTCTGTTTTGCATTGGAGAAAGACTCTTTAATTTTTGTAAGTTTTCGAACCTCTGAGTGGTTAAGACCGACACGCTGTTTAAATCTCTTGTATGAATCTGTAAAAAAAACCTACCAGACTATAAATACAGGCTAAAAGATTACGAAACGCTGTTTTAAAATTATTTAATTCGTCTAAAGCTACCAAGTACAATTTTACAATGCTATCTTGAGTAAACTGTTAGAATTCACATGCGACGGTCTTCTGTCATCATCAAATGAAAGAATAACAAGATGGTCTCACTAGAATTTACAAAAATGAGCAAACAAAATGAAAATTAAGTGTAACGTGCTTGGAAAAAAGGAAACTTAAAGAAGAAAAAACAAGCAGACAATGAAGACGAATCAAAACGAGCACTCTAATAATTTCACGGTTGTAATTTTTACAACCAACAATAAGGAAAATCAAATTAAAAAATTATCAATTGTTCTTATCAAAAATTTGGGGTCGCTGAGCTAATAATTATTAGCTTGCATCCACGCGATTTTCCCAGAGAAATAAAAAGGAACATTCCGTTTGTGAATTTCCGTGAGAAGGATAAAGAGATAAAAAAATGACCTGATTCCGAAATGGCAACAGTTTTTAATTTAATCTTTAGGTTTAATTTATCAGTTTTGTTTTTTATTTATTATGTGTGTTTTTCGCTAAATAAGAAACACATATGTAATGTATTTTTTTAACGTTTGTTGGTACTTTGCAATTGGAAAATTTAATGTTTCCGCTTTCAGTATAGATATCTATCTATTCGATATTGGTTCGATGCAAAAAAAAAACAAATTACATCATTGTTTGTTTCATATTTTGCTTGTTATATCCGTGCATGACACTAGATTTTGATAAAGTATATTTTTTAAACGAAACAAATGAAGTTAAACTAAATTAAATCTTTCCCAGGAGAGATTTCCTATTAAATTAACCATAGATTAGTAAAAGGTAAGCAAACAGTTATAAATAGGTTTAGTGTAATAATTAGCAAATAAATTAGTTTATCTAAAACTAGATCGCTAGTCACGACAGAATTTACCTAAATGCGTACAATTTTAGAATCGATGTGGTAGGTTATGAATACAATCTACTGACGACTTTTTCACATTGAATTGAAATATCTTGAACTCAATTTGAACAAACTCTTGAGTATCAAACAATTTGCTATTTTAAAATAAGTGTCACATACTGAAAGAAAAATTAACGAGTTCATTGTGAATTCGATCCGCACACAAAAAAAGAGGCAACAAATGAAAGAAAAACGAGATTGAAACATGGATGATGTATCTCGGAGGATTTTTAGATTCTCAAAAACGTTTTGTAAAATATGGTTAGCTATTATTGTATATCGTGTGTGTAGGTTACATCGAAATATTTGGTTGGCTGTTACTAAGAGATTTTTACAAAGCGAAATAATTGCGTAATTAGGAAGGTACTCAATTTTTATTTCCATCAGGATAGTTTTTCTATAATTATCTGATTAGTAGAATGGTAGCAGTTTAATAAAATATTGAATGGTTATAAAAATTGTACGGACACGATTATAATATATTGCTTGCAGCCGAAGGATGACTTTCATATATTGTTTATTCAGTGAGTTGAAACAAACAATATATAGCTTCTGACTTTAGAATATAGAACATAAAAAAATTTAATGATTGAGAGTCTATAAGTACATCATTAAATAGTCTTGCAGAGTTTTAGGGGTTCCACAAGGTAACCAATTTTATTAGTGTGAGAGGAAATTTTCTTTTCAGTATATTAATAAATTGAGCTCTGTTTATAAAAAATGTTACTAAAACAGGAAGATACACGTGCGGAGCACATTCGTCTTATAATAGTCCCAACATTTCCATTGAATCAATTTTCTGAATTTGATATCAGAAATGCATTGAATTCTTCCGAATCCATTGTTTCAAGATCCAATTGTTTACTGAGCCTACCTTGACCTAGCTTTGTGTGTGTGTGTGTCGTTACAATTTTATCTTCTTTTATGTATTACATGTGACAATTTTGTTGCTTATAAAATAAACTAAAAGAAGCGGTCTGTAAAAAGGGTTTTCTTTCGTATATACGCATCAAAGAAAGAGAATTCTTTGAATATTATGTTAAAATAACCAAATTTATTCGGGTGCAGAAAAAGGCAGATGCACTCTATTGGTTGTCTGGTTGTTAAAATTTATGTTTCTGAATAATTGATTTATGCTAAATTGAAATTTTCAAGAATTGATTTCTTTATAGAGAGCTTTCTGGGATTCTTGTATTTTTAATTATTTGATTTATTAATCTTGGCAGTTATCAATACGGTGAGGTCCAAACTGGGGAAATATTTTAGACTGAATGTACTTGTGAAATTTTTTATCAAAGTCACCTCTATCGAAAACTATTTTCGAAAACATCAGAATCGAAGAAATCTTGTTTTTCAAACGCAATTCCAATTTATTGATATTATAATTTTATTAATGAATTGATAATATGAATGGAAAAAAAAGGAAAAACTGGCGAGTGTTTTATTTTTATTGTTAAAAAGGCCAAAGTCTACTTAAATGTTTTTTCTTTTGTTTTCTCACCTTTGAACGTAAAAATCTTTCATCGAGTTTCACAAAAAAGAATATTAATAGTAATCATTAAGAAATGGGTTCGTCTATGTTTACCATGTTTTAAAAGTGTAGGATTATATTAATTAGCATTTGTAATTTGATCCAAAGCAATATGTATAAATCATGGAAATTAATTGTGATCGGATTTCTTAGTGACAAAAGTTACTTAAGTTTATCTATAATAATTCTGTCGTTGTTATCTGAGTATTCCTTGATAATACAAGTGTAGATTACTATATTACAGCTGCTACCATGTGATGACTAGCGAGTGAATTGCTAAAAAACAAGATAATTTTTAAAAGGGGTGAAATACTACTTTACTAACTGCGGTATCTTACGCAAACAAAAGAATCAATTTTTATTGTTATTATTATTTACATAAAAATAAAACCTTAGTATATAATTCCTACTAATCGTCATATTATATTTTTCAAAATACTTACGGGTAAGTAAATGTTGTATTACAATCCTCGTCGGAAGCCATGTTTGATCAAAAAGCAACTTTAATAAAAAAAAATTCACCTAATAATTATAAATCGTATAAAACTTTATATTTTAATCACAAGTTCATTAAAAGATATCAGCACCTTATTACTACATTTTACAGTTTGTTCTGTCTCATGTCAGATTAAGAAATCATTATTTGTTCAAGTGTTTAGTTAACAAATAAATGGATTTTAAACACCTTATTTACTTTTATTTTTTCTTCTACTTAAACGCACAAAAACGAATTAATTTTATTATTTAAAAAATTATAACAACGCGCGCGCCGTCGATTCAAAATTTTTACGCCACCTCTTTAAGCGGGAAAACTTTTCAACTTACACTCTTTTCCTTAATTAATAATAACAGTCTTGTTATACATTAATTTATTACAAAACTAAATTCTTATTGGCACTTTCATTTCTGTACAAAGTCAAAAAAATTATAAAAATTCCCCTTCCGAAAACTCTTCTTTCCTTAATTTACTTATAGAAGAAGAAAATGGATCACTTGTTGGTAAGGCACAAAATGTGTGTGTGACAAAGGGCACAGTATCGAACCAGGTGACCGTTGGTGTCTTAAAACACTTAGAAGTTACATACACACATGCGAACACTTGTTGAGCCGTCGGATTGAAACAACACACAGGTGCACGCGGTGTTGCTCAAAGCCCGTGTTTTAGAATACTGATACTCTCGAATAGTGGGCTGGCAACGCGCGATACCTGCCTGGTTTTACCTTTACTTACCTGAGTGGTTTGCGTGTATTACAGCGCTGCCTTTTAGTCGTGGCGTGATCTGGCACTAAATCGGCACAAATTTTTCGGTCTTTTTTCTATTGGAATTTTCAACTTCGATGCGATATTGAAGATCATAATGTGGTTTATTCGAAATGGATAGATTCTGTTTTTATTATTTACCGTCTTGTTTTTGTTTCTGTAAAATCTCTGTTTTCTTCAACGCCAAATATCTCCATAATAAATACGTTCATTGTTCTTTTTGCGCGAAGAATTATTTACGTCTAATTTAATACTAAAGGTTAATTTTTAGAACACTGAAAACTTTTATTTTGTGTTCGCGTACAATTTATTAGCATCAGAGCTCGCTTAAGTCTACTTAGAATAATACTTAGGAAAACAAAACAATTGCTTTTCATTAACTTTCAAATAACGACGTTTACTGAAATATTGATTGCTTTATTTTCTGAAATCTCAGTTTACTTTTCAGAAGTAAATACGATATATTGCAATATGATTCCATAGAGGCCTCCTCAGACGGTTAACTGGGAAATGTTAGAAGTAAACAAAAATTATAGCTTAAAGATGTTTAGGAAATTCAAAAAATTCGACATCCCTAAAAACGCTGGAAATTTACTCTAAACACTCGTACTAAGGTACTAAATAACAAGCAGATTGTTAGAAAATTACGAATTACGGCATGCCATTCAAAATACAGAAGAATCTTTAGGTAATCATTACAGTTAGTACGTCTAGAATCTACAGAATTATAAATTTGTAAGTTTAAATCAGAGACTCATACAGATATTGGTTTTCCTAATATTATTACATACCTGAGTATCCTAGAGAAAACGCTGGAAATCTGCTCTAAGCAGTCACGTAAACTAAATAACCAACAGATTATTAGTTCGCAGTTGCGAATTAGGTGATGCTTTTTGAAACAGAGAACAATCTTTAGATAATCTATGGCATTACGCGCTACGCTGATTGTAGGCCAAACAGAATTTATAAAATTATAAAGTTACAGATCGAATTAAGGCACTTATACAGTTACGAATTTTCGGAATGTTCTGGAAAAACGCTGCAAATTTTTTCTCAACACTCATAGATACTAAACCACCAACAGATTATTAGTTAATTTAATACAGAAGAATTGTTAGATAATAATGTGTGGGGCTACGCGCTACGCTTAATGTACAGAATATATGTAAGTTAAGAATTTACAGAATTATGAGGTTGAAAATTAAAATTAGGCACTTATATAAATATTGCTTTATATAATGTCTGAAAATTCTGGAAAAACGGTGGAAATTTGCTCTAAATACTCCCAGATCCTAAATAAACAACATATTGTTATTTCTAAAATTATGAATCACGTCGTGCCGTTGAAAATACAGAAGAATCTTTAGATAATCCGTGCCATTACGCTTATTGTACTGAATGGAAATCTAAACATTGACATGGACAAAAACGATGTAATGATGACAGAAATAGAAAATATAAAAAGAACAACGACAAAGCCGGGATATGATTAAGGAACTTAAAAAGAAAAACGAAAATTTAGAAGCAGAATTAAAGGAAGCAACTGAAAGAATAGAAAAATTAGAAAGGAATAAAAAAAAGAAAAGGACAAAAAGAACAAAAATGTCGTTATTAAAGATGCCTCAGTAAACACAAATGATGATGGAAAAGTACTTATACAATCTCTGAAAGATTTTATAACAAGGAACTTAGAGATAAACATCAAACTAAAGGCAGCAACAAAAATAGGAAATAAGGTATGCTTAATAGAAATGAAAGACACCACGGATAAGCTAAAGATACTTAAAAATAAAAGTAAACTTAAAAATATAATATACATAGAGCCAAACATGACAAGGAAAGGAAGAGCCATTCGGTATGAAATCAGAAAATTAAGGGTAATCAGACAAAAGGAGGATGTAGAAAGATAATTATAAACGGCAAGGAATGGGAATGAGACGACACCACAAACAAGCTTATACAAAACACCAAAGTTAACAATAACAAAAGGACTTAATGGTAACAAAACAGGCAACGAAAAAGGAAAAAAGTTTGAAAAATAGAATGAAAATACAAAAAGGAAAAAAACATAAAAAGGCTAATAATAAAAAACAATAAATATAAGTACATGGAATGTAAGAGGCTTAAATGAATTAGCAGAAAAAAATTATAAAATGCAAATGAGAATAGTAGGTATTACGTAAACAAAAAAGAAAGCAAAGGGATGGCTAGCACTTCGAAAAGGATATAACATATGGTGGTCAGGAGTAAAGGAAGATGTAAGAGCACAAGCGAGTGAGGCTGTAGTACAGAAGCGGATTTAGGTTTGATTGCGCCTTAGGCCTATTTTGATATGGCGCCCTTTTTGTTTTTTAAAGGTGTATATAAAATATACAGGGTGTCCCGTAAATGCCAATAATGCTTCAGGTAAACATCTTCTATGAGTGCTTATTGCAAATCTGCAAACAGAAAATTTCTCCTCAGCTTAGTTTTCTTGTACAAGTGGTCAGAAGTTAACATCTTTAACACTAGATAAACAGAAACCAAAGAATCGAATCCACATGAAGCCATTACGAATTCAACAAATGAATCTGTTGAAACAACAATTACCCTTGATAAAGCACAGAACTGTTATATTTCTCTTTTTAAAGATGCTGTTAAGAATTGAATTATATTACCAAAAAACAGATGTGCCAAGCATGCAAGTCTTGGGTGTACTGATAAATCCGATGAAATTAGTTCTTAGTTGCCAGCAATTCTTTCAAGTTTTGACAATTTTATGATCCATTATCACTGAAATAAAACTGATAAATCTTTGATTTCTTGCGGTACTTTGGTTCCTGTATTCGAATAATTTTGTATTTGCCTGCAGCAGCATTGCCAAGTTTAAATTTCTTTTTTTGGTTCGTGTGATAAATCTAATTATATTCGTGTTTTCAATCTTGGCATCTTAAAGAGGTTGAGGGAGACTGCTATTTGAAACTTTATTGGCATTTACGGGACACCCTGTATAATAATAAAGATATAAAAAGCAATTGCTGTGCAAAAGACAAAGAGTTGAAAAAATCTATTCATTTTTTTTATATTTTTGTAATTCCCGAAATTTTCAATTGATCAATTATTATTTTTTTTATTTCAATAATTAGATACTTGACCATGTTAAGGTATAATTCTCCGGTGAAAAATAATATTATTTTTAAATCATCTCTAAAATCTTTTCATGAAGTCACCGGGATACTCCATGAATTTTGAATTTTTATCGTCTCTCAAATTTTGCCGCGTCTCAGATTTTGGCACCCCTCAAATCTTGGCGCCCTAGGCCCGGACCTTGCGGATCTAAGACTAAATCCATCACTGCTGTAGTAGTAAGTGAAGAGAAGATAAAAAATATTATAGGCATCAGATATATCAATGAAAGAATATTGGCTATGGTAATTTATATGGGACAAGAGAGGTATAGCTATATAGTTACATATGCATCCAATGAAGATGTTGGAACAACAGAGAAAAGTGATTTCTATGAATAGCTCCAAGATGAGATGGTTAAAACAAAAGATAATAAAATTATGTATTGGAGATCCATAGCTTAAGGTTCTTATGTGTTGAATTGTTTAAATTAAGGTACTTCTTTAAGTTTTATTTTTTATTTATTTACTTTTCTCAATAGGTTTCGTGGCTATGCACATTATCAGGAGATGACAATTTTTCTCCCGATGATGTGCATAGCCACAAAACCGGTTGAGAAAAGTAAATAAATAAAAAATAAAACTTAAGGAAGTACCTTAATTTAAACAATCCAACAAATAATAAAATTATAATTATTGGAGACCTAAATGAAAGGGTAGCATATAATAATATGGGTTTAGAGAAATGGCCAGGAAAAGAAAAAGAACAGAAAAGAAATGAAAACGGGAACAGAATAATAGGCTTATGCATAGCAAATGATTTAATAGTGACTAGCACAGAATTTGCCCATAGGTTTGGGTATACATAAATACACTAGGTAAGAACCTACAAGACAGGAAAAATCAATAATTGACTACTTCTTAGTTGATCGAGAGGTATGGAAAGAAGTCGTAGATGTCAGAGTAAATAGAGGTATAGAAATAGGCAGTGATCATTACACGTTAAAGATAAAGTGCAAGGAAGAAATTAAAAAAGAAAATTATGAGGAAAGGAAAAGAAAAATAATTAATGAAAAGATATCTTTGTATAAGCTAAAAATATCACAAAGCTCCGAATATGAGAAGAAAAAACATCATAGACCTAGGATTAGAAGAAAGGTGGAAAATTTTTAGACTGGTAAAAGAAAAAGTTGTGGAGTGAAGAAAGTCGGAAATGATGATAAAACAAAATCATGCATGGTGGTCGCAAGGAATAAAAGTAGCAGTGAAAGAAAAAAAGAACAAATAAAAGAAATACTTAAGAACAAGAAACCACACAGTATATGAGAGATACTAACGAGAAAAAACGAAAGTAAAAAACTTAGTTAAAATTAGTAAACAAGCAGCATGCACAGAGTTGGAAATAAATTATCTACACAATTAAGAGAAAACTAGAAGTTATTCTATGGAGTGTTAAAACGAATGAAAAAACCTAAAACTAATATGCTTAAAAACATAAAAGACAGAAATGGCACTACGTTAACAAAAAAAGAAGATATTAAGAAAAGATGGCGGGAGTATTCTGGGAACTTACAAGAAGAAGAAATAGAATATATAGATGAAGAAAATGAAAATGTAATTGGGACCCACAGGGAAAGAGAAAACTTGGAAAACCCAGATGATGGGATAATTAGGGATGAAATGGAAGAAACAATTCAAAAACTGAGAGTCGGGAAAGCACCGGGAACGGTAAAAATTACAGCTGAAATTATTAAATATCTAAATGATGAAGGAAAAGAAGAATTGTTACAAATGCTAAACGTGATAAAAAAAAAAGAAAAAAGAACACCAAGGAACTACAGAATTGAGATTATTTTGCCGCTTTTTAAGAAAGGAGATTGCAGAGAGTGCAAAAACTACAGGAACATAACATTAACGAGCGTAACAAAAAAAATATATACCAGAATCTTAGAAAATCGACTGCAAAAAAAAACTAGACGCAACACTAGAAGAAACACAAAGTGGGTTCAGAAAAAATCGAGAAATTCAAGACCAGATTTTTACCATTAGGCAGATAAGTGAAAAGGCAAATGGAACTGGTAGAGAAAATACATCGATATGGAGAAAGCTTTTGACCGCATAAAGAGAAGATGTATGGACAGCTCTAAGAAAAAGGAATGTGGAAGAAGAACTAATTAACTGCATTAAAAGCACATTATGTGCAATTAAAAAATGAAAAATTAGAAAACTTTAAAAATACAATAGGATTAAAGCAAGGGTGTATTTTGAGCCCAATCCTTTTCAACCTGATTTTAGACGAAGTGATAAAAAAACAAAGAATAAATTGAAGGTGTATCATGTGGACTATTGGAAAATGAAAATGAGAAACGTGACAGAGACGTGCTATGCAGATAACATGGCAATAATTACGGAGAACGAAAAAGATTTACAACATAACATAAATGTTCTAAATGAAGAGTTGAAAAGAATAAACATGAAGATAAATGCTGAGAAATTAAAAACGATAATAATTCGAAATACACGAAACACAGTATTAAAGTAGATGAAAGGAATATAGAGCAATTAAATAAACTTAAATATCTGGGTGCAACAGTGAATAGGGTAGGAAATATGAAAGACGAAATCAACGAGAGGCTAGAAAAAACAGGAAAACTATTTAATGCCATTAAGACACAATTTCTTTCAAAGAAAGAAGTTCCAAATCATGTGAAAGCAGAGATGACCAAGGGGATAGTAAAACCAGTACTAACATTCGGAAGCGAAACATGGACAACAGATATCGAAACTAAATAGTATGGAGTCACGCTTTTCAAGAAAAATAGAAGGAAAAACTAGAAGAGACAAAAATCAGAAAAAAGACTTACAAACTACCAAAAAATACCACCAGTAGCGACCACAATACAACAAAACCAATTACAATGGCTAGGACACATAGAAAGAATGGAGAATAGCAGACTTGTAAAACAGATATATAAAACAAAAAAAATTGGCAAAACAAAGAGAGAAAGACCCCAAAAATCATGGAAGGATGAAATAAGAAAAACTGTTGAATTTAGACTGCTTGGACAGATATTCCGAAGCTAGCTCATGATAGAAAGGAATGGAAAAAGAGAAGGAAAGAAACATATTGCAACTCCACTACTCCTACACCAAAATGTTGAAGGAATCTAGGATTAAGATTAAGATGGAAGTCTAGAATTTCCAGAATCGTGAACTTAAAAATCGAAATTAAGCACCTACACAAAAATATTGTTTTTCATAATGCCTGGAAATTCTGGAGAAACGCTGGAAATGTGTCCAAACACTCGTAGATACTAGATAACCAACAAAATGTTACTTCAAAGTTACGAATTACGTTATACCACTTGAAATACAGAAGAATCTTTAGATAATGCGTGGCGCGACACTGTAAAATGTTCTGAAGTAGTAAAAGTTATAAGCCGAGTGATTAATTTTTCGAGTGTTAATCTCTTTAACGTTAAATATGATATGAAACGTAAAATGTTTTTTACACTAACACAATAGTATTATAATGTTTCTATATAACTAGCATGAAGCTTATACACAAGCATCGATCGTCATTGTTCTCCCCTGATGATTCCAAACAAGGACGAAACGATCGTCTGGAGATATGATAGTCAATGCTTGTATAGCCAATATTATTCCTGGAAAAGACAAAATTTTGTCTGAAATATAATAAAACATTACTTTCAGTGTGGTGTACACGGCTGTGAGTGTAAATATACATCACAAGTGTAAATGTACACTATGAGTGTAAATGCACACTAGTTCGAGTGTAAGCATACTCCTTTGAGATTAAATGTGCACTGCTTTGAATGTAAATGTTCCCTAGTATCAGAGTAAACACTATCTTGAATGTAAATGTACACTACTTCAAGTGCAAATGTACACTCATCTATTTATAATATTTATCCTATTATCATTAACATTCGCGAGTGTGGTGCTCTGGGAAAGAGTCTTTGAAGGCTTATCGTTTTTATGCACAAAGGCTATGTTGTCCTTCGGCGTAATGACATGATGCCAAGTTTGGCCAAAACGTTGTATCATCCTGAGAATCACACGCGTTAAAAACATCAACTCAGTGTAACTTTCTCTATTTAACGCCTAATTCTTAACTTGCCCACAAACGGTCGAAGAATTCCAGCTGTTGAAATTGCACACCACACTAATACTTTGTCGGAGAATTTAACGTTATCTTTAAATTTCATGTTATATGAGCAATCATCAATATTGTCAGAAAAGAAGTAGTAGTAGTAGTAGTAGGGAAGGCTAAAGTCCAACAAATAGGCCTTTATAGGCCTTTATCTACTAATCCCTTGCCATTCCTTCAACCACCTCTACGACCGTCTACTATTCTTTCATCTGTTCTCTGCCCGAACCTACTTGACTCCTGTACAAAAATGAGAATGTCATTTTAGGCCAGCCAGCTCAACTCCTCGCATATTAGATTAACGGCTTGCAAGGTTTTAAATCTCGGCCTCTCATAACACTCACATTTCTCCAGAAAGTGAAAAAACGTGTCATTGCAATTTAGGGCATGTTGGGTCTTTTTATACACCTATGAACGACAAGTACCTTCTTTAGATGCAATTACCTATGAGGATCCCAATTAAACGACTGCGGGTTCTGCAGCTCTTGCCTATTAGCTAAATTTAACAAGTTAAAACCGGTCGTATGGTCTTTCACCTAGTCGGTTGAGTAAGCAGTGGGTAGAGAAGGAAGGACAAAAAGCTCGAGTGTCGCGTTCTCAAAGAAATTGTTTCGCAGAGCCAATAGTCCCTTCCATCTGACTGTTTTTTAACGTCTATGTGTCAGAGTGAGATGGGTGCATTCGGATTTGGCGAAGAATTGCTTGATGTTACATCATGGCAATACACTAGTATATTCGGCCCTAGTCGTGAAGCAGGGTCTCGCTCGAAAAACCATTTTAGCGCTCTCCCACTCTTCCTAAAGTCCGGTTCTGGCTCCGGAAAACTTTTTTCTCTTTCCGAAAACGAAAACTCACTTGAAAGGACATCATTTTGATGGCATGAAAGAGATAAAGCTCATACAACGCGGGTGCTAAGAAACCTCACTTGGGACGATTTCGCAGTATGTTTCTCGCAATGGGAGTCACGTTAGAACAAGGGCGTAACATTGGGGAGAGGGTACTGTAAAGGCATAGGTGCCTGAGTTTAGAATAATAATAGATAATAAAAATTATAAATACAATTCTCGTTGTTTAATTCCCATACTTCGTGGGATGAAAGGCAGCAGAGCTGAAGGTAGTTTCCTTGTACCTCGATGTTTACATGATTGTCTTCTAGAGCAGCTTTAACGCTTGTTACTTCCAGTGCAGACTTTACACAGCTAACCGCTGAGAGTATCACTTCCCTGGTACGATGTTGTCCGTATAGAAAATCATTTCCTTTAATTATCGAATTTTCTAATATATTCATAAATATTCGCACAATATCAAATACAAACATTTGTAGATACTTTTGCGAATTTCCTCTTAAAAGAAATATAATGATGTAATTAATCTCAAAAATCTAACTGGCATTAAAAGTGGGGGTATTAAAGTAATTTTGTTACGAATTCCAACTTCAGAATTTGCTACTCATGATAAACATCAAAGCGCTGAAAATTGTTTCAAAACTTTCAGGACATATGCTATTGATGACCTGGTGTACTTTCTTTGTCAATCTTATATTGATGAACATTTGTTGAAATTTGCTGCCAACTTGAGGCTGCCGTCCGCATGCTGCGCGCACATGTCGTTATGCATTTGCCTTTTTCGAAAGCCTGAAGAACAGTATAAGATAATTAACAGAAATAATTTGTGAGTTTCAAAGTAAGTTACAATTTGCACTTTTGTTAATTTCTCGAAGATCTTTGATATTGCAGGAGTTGACTTACCAACTGAAAATTCCGATGTTTTGCCACAACTGTGTGAAAAACGTCGAGAACAGAAATGGCCAATAAAATTATTTTACGCGGCAACCCACACTAGATTTCGCAAGAACGGCAAAGATCAGGGCGATTCATATTAAATTACAGCAATTACAAAACCAACATAAACTAAGATTCAATTTCTGTTTACTCCTAACTTAAATCCCCTTTTTTATTTTAATTAAAAAAGATCCCTAACGCTTATGGTTTAAATTCGCTTTAAATCAGTGCTACAACTTTTTTTTTAATTATTAGGTCTCTTAACATTTAACAAATCGAGTTCTAGTAGCAGAAAATTCTACAAGATTCCTCCCCCATAGAGACTTCTACTTGGGGCGCGAAGATTATTTCCTCCGAAACGCTGGCTGGACTAACAAATTTTCGTTTTCTCTCTTTCTAAAATTGTGAATCATATATACAATTCGGAAACTGGGACTCTCTAGACCAATGTCAACTCCCCCCCCCCTCCCCGCTTCCAACAAAGAGCGAGAGCGGACAAAACAATCACCAGGGTTTTTCAAACTGATCAGCGGAAACAAGCTGTAAGGAATCAAATAAAATTAGAACAACCAACTCCACAATCGATTCTAGGACTTATCCCCTGATATAAAGGCTTGCGGTACTCAAAAAATTTAAATAAAAAACTAAAATTAGCACTGTAGCGACGAACATCCTCTCACATACCTCTCTAAGCATCTCTATCGACTCCAATCCGACCCTGCTTTCTCTCGGACCGCAATCCAGCTCAAGGCGGGCTTTCGAGCACGAGAATCTTGAGAAAACCAGGTACCCTAATTGATCAAACTGTGATGTAACGGTGATACAAGAAATTACCGTTACAAGCCTGCTTGTAGACAGGGTCAACTTTTGATGTTTTCCAAGCATCTGGAGAATTACCTTGAAAGCAGGAAATGAATTTTTATCCATTACTAAGTAACCGGAATGTTATTTGCTATTGTTTGTGATATGTCTAAAAATCTAAGAAAAATTTATTCAGATCATCATTAACATCAAAATTCGTTTCACTGGAAAGTGTGCTTTTGCGAAATTCATTTAATAGGTTTCAGTAAGCTTTAGGGTTATGTCCGAAAGAACAGATATATACTGACTTCCATAAAAATCGCAACACATAGAATAAGTTGAGCGATTTTACTGAAATGCTTACAAACGATTAAAATTTGAAAACAAAAGTAACAGAAATAAAAAAAGTTTTTTCTATAATGAGTTGCTCCGGCACGATTTTCTAGGTACTTATTTAGACGGCGTGGCATGCTGTCAATCAAGTGATCAATATCGACCTATGGTATATCATTCCAAGCTTCCTGAATCCACAGCCGAAGATGGTGCAAGTTGTCTGGAGGGTGTGGTAAATTACTCAGCTGCCTACTGATCACATTCCATACATGCTCAATGGGTGACAAATCAGGAGACCGAGCAGGCCATAGGAGGACGATAACGTTAGCTTTTTCCTAAAAGCGTGTTGCAGCCCTTGCCGTATGGGGGCGCGCATTAGCTTGTTGGAAAATGAGATTTTCCAGCCCCCGAAGATATGGAAGTGCAACAGGCTCCAGCACATTGGCAATGTAACCGGCTGCGTTCAAGTTGCCGTCAAGGAAGACCAAGGGTGATCTGTTACCATAACATATTGCACCCCCATATCATCACTTCTTGTGTGAGGACTGTGTTGCGTTCCACAAAAAATGTTAAATCTTTGCGTTCTCCCTGCATCCGCCTGACCCTCTTATGACCGTCGTGAGCCCACAAACAAAATCGAGATTTGTGACTGAACACAATTTGATGCCATTCTTGTACCCAATTCGCTCTTTAGTTACTCTATTCTAGCCTGCGGGCACGGTAATGTGGGGTAAGAGGAAGGCACGCAGCCCATAAGATTTTATCCGGCAATAAACAGATGACATTGACATGCTGCTTCCTACACCTCCTATCCAGTTATTTGCAATTGATCTAGTTGTAGAAAATCTGTCTCTTGTGGCCAAAAATCTTAAACGACGTTTTTCACGATCTGTAGTCCTCCTGGGTCGGCCAAATCCAGGGCGACGTTGTTGAACCCCTTCTTCGGACCATCTGGACCAACATCTCAACACCGTTGCAACATTACGGTTTACACGGCCAGCAATATCTATAAGCGAAAGTCTGGCTTCTCTCAAGCCAATAATTGCCGATAATTTTTACGTTGTCGAACTCTTGGCATTCTTGTAAATGTTCAGAAGGCAATAGTGAACAAACCGTTCACAAAATTGACAGTTATTACGCACTGATTGTTTTATTTCTTAAAATTTATTGTTACTAAGTGCAAACAAACAAAAAAAACAATAACGGATAGATAGATTTTATTCAAATTTTAATCGTTACTTTGTTTCATCAAAATAGGCATTTTATAAAAATTTCATTAAAATTGATCAACAACTTCCATGTGTTGCGATTTTTATGGAAGTCAGTATAATTTAAGTACGCGGCTTTTTAAATGGTTACTAGCTCTTTGACTTTGATTGTACTGTCAAGTTTAAGATTCGGAAAATTGTTAATATTTGAAGTCTCAATAATGGAAAAAACTGAATGTAAAGCTTCTAAGAGAATCTAAAGGCGATAGCAAATTTGTTATTAATGTTTATATTTGTATCAGAAATAAATTTTCATTTTTCCTATTCAATTATGTTGTAAAAGCAAATTTTACCCCACAACGTAACAGGTCTGAAAATTTAATCGGTTCTACAACAACAAGAAAGGTATGAAAATTACATTTTATTCCAACGCAATCAGCACGGTGGTCAAATACACCAAGATCATATACCGAACTTCTGATAACTTGTTGATTTTCAAAATTCATTAATATACTGTTACTGTCAATACAATTCCGATAACAAGTCGTTTGAGTTATTAAGCTAATGTAACTAAAAAGCTATGATAGTTATAGTATTCGAAAAAATATAGTGCGTTGGTGACTGAATTGCTATTTAGCTTACACTAAATTTTACAAGTTCGTCACAGTAGGGTGTCATAAATCCGCTTACCTGTGAAGAACTTTTATAACATTGACACAGAGTCGTATTGAAATAAGTTTTACTTTCGTAAATACTTTTAAACAAAAATATTAGAAGTATAAATTATTTCAGTACGGTCCTTGGTTTATCCCATCGTCTGTGACACGTGCCACCACTTGTATTTGTTGATTCGCTGTGAAATACTTAAGAAGTCAAAGTCATAAACGCACTATATCTTTTGGAATACTATACAAACAAATGTTTAAAACAAAAAAGAAAGGGCGGAAGATTTTACAGAAACGAAGTACTTTTAAATCTCTAGCCATTTTCAAGTAAATTAAACTGTAAGTTTATGTGAGATGCGGGAAGCAGTGATGTTGAAACTTTTTCCAGACACTACTGTACAAAAGTTTAATCACTTTCGATACGATTATCATATGGAAATAAAATAAAAATTTAGAAAACAGTCGTAGAAGACCGTAAATTATAGAAATTCTGGAATGTTTCATAGTCTTAATTAGTTTGGAGAGATTGGACAAACATTGAGACAATATATAGAATTATTAGAAGAAATCATAATATGTAGGTACATTTTTAATAATATTCATTGCATTATAGATATCTACGGCGGCAGTACATACTCGCGGGTCCTTTGATATACGTATTGCAAACTCTAATCAAAGTGAGCTTTGCAGTGATGTAAAATAAAAACATCAATTTTTACAAACAGGAAAACAATTGTTATTAACTGCATTATTTGTTTTTGTTTTATGTTTACAAATTTCGGAGCAACATTTTTCGAAGATCATACAACAACCTACAATTTTTCTTGTTTTTTTTTATTGGTATAATACAAACAAAGCCGAAAATTCAATAAACAATAGAATATAATAGTTTGCAGAATTTCCAAACGACCATTAAACAGCAATAAATTCCAAACAGTTTTCAATCATTCTGAAGTTATAAAACACCTCGACTTATCTAATAACATTTACACGTATTATCACCAACATTTTTCTTAATTCAATACAAAACCAGTATTTACATTTAACGTGAAGTAAATTATCATTAATGATTTGTAATTACAATAAACTTTGATTTATCCGTTTCTTATTCCATTGAGCAGGCGGGGTAATTAAAATATAATGCACTTTTCGTGAATAATGAAATCGATCAGAAATAATTTCCGTGTTATGATTAAAATACTCGATTATGAGGGTGGAGTGATTTAAAAGCGTTTACATGTACAATTTTCGATAGGTTCAATGGTGTTATCAGATTCCAGTCGATAAGAAACTAAAATTGTTGTTAATACTACACATAATGCGACTTAATATTTATAACAATATACACATTAATAAACGATAATTGCTTCTACTACGAAGTTGATCAAAAAATCTTTTTCCCGGTAAAAACTCTTCACCGTCATTAACAAGCCATCAAACGACATTATAATAATTATGATAATGTTTTTGATATGATGATTTCTGTCACAGTTTCTTCACTTTTGTCTTCTTCGTATTTGGTTGCAAGTCGTTCGTTCCACCTAAGGGAGTACGGAATAGTTCTTTTTACTCATCTTAAAATGACATCTAGAGCGTGTGACCAACCCACGCACACATTAAAAAAACTTTCCCCCAATCATAACTAATATTGAGAGTTTTGTTTTTAGAGAGTATATCAAATTTGTTACTCTTATTATTTACGTTACGAGAAAATTACTTTTAAATTATGTTCGTGTTTAAGTTGTCTTCTTAATGCAGCTGAAAATTTGGATATTTCCCGGTCTATTGGGTAAAGTTTTGTATATTAAAAAACGATATTTATAATGTTCTTAGTACAAAAATGTAAAAAAATAAAGTGGAGGTTTTAACGACAGTGAAAACCGCAAGAGGTATATTACGTAATAATAGTATAATACATTTCCGTATTTTCCAGGGTGCTTGTTTAAAATGATATTTTAGATTTTCAAATGAATTTATTAAGGACGGGGAATCTCAATGCAGTGGTCAACCTGACCTAACTGCATGATCTGTAAGGGACATATTTATCCTATAAAGTTGAGTTTTGGTTTAATAAATTACAGTAACATGCTGATGAGTTTGATATAATTTTTGTTTCAAAAAAGTTTAATGTATATGAAAATAGCTCTAACAAAATATAAAAATCTTGCACGGCATTTTATATTTTTTTACTAAGTTATGTGAACTTGTCAGTGACTGTAAATACCATTAAGCTCACGATAAAACTATTTTTAAACTGTATATGTTTTTTTATACAATGAAAACGCTTTAGTTCAAGAGTTAATCATGCAATTAAAAATTGTATCAATTTGATTCTTCTTGAGGCAACAAAGAGATCATGTGACGTCAACCAGAAAGTGAGAGAAGTATTGAAAATGTTGGCAACGCACCTCTCAAGAAATGTTACTAGGGTGGCAAAAATTACGAACTACCGGGACTACCGCGTTTTTGCGTTACGCCCCTTTCTAAAGTTTGGTTAGTTTTGTTGGTCACTGAACCCTTCCTATTTGTTTCTACAAGAAAGGGAAATTGGCACAATAATGCTTTCTAAACTCTAGAAATATTATTTATTTTATTTATATTTATTTTGTAAAACTCCATTTTAATAAATTATAACAATAAATTACACAATTCCTCTAATATAACTTATTAGTAGAATTGTGTATGTAATTTATTATAATTTATTCTCTAGAAATAAGCTAATTTGACGTTCACTTGATAAAGATTGATTAGATAAATATTAGAGAACAAAATATCATAATAGTAACTATCAATTGCCCTCTGTGTATATATGTAAGTATGTATATGTATATATCTGTCTATTCGGAAACTCGAGTGCATAACCATAGGGATTTGTACCTTGGATATTTATTATTTAAAAGATTACTCAAAAATCACATTGCCATGTTTGAACTGCGCCCACAAACAAAGCTAACACGATTTTTTAACAAATTTGAAACTCGGTCGCTTTTTTATTGAAAAACAATGCGTTTAAATTAAATTTTATCTAATCTAATTAATAATTATTATAAGGTAGTTGCAGTGGAATTATGTACATGCACTTGTCTGTAAAAGCATTTTCGTACTGCACCGGACCAAGATCCTTTTGTTACTGCATCGGACTGGCAACATTTTCGTACTGATCCGAACAGGATTTCTTTTTCGTATTGTATCGGACGGTGTAAAATTGCCTTTTAATTAGCTCACTGATATAAAAGTATTGAGTTTCAATTATTAAGTAGAAACATCTTCGGCGGGGGGGGGGGCAAGGGATGGTTCGCCCTGGGTCACATCTAGTATCAGAATATAATACTAGTTTAGGGTAACTATGTAAAATAAAAAAACAATTTTAATAGTATTGTAAAAGGTTTATTGTTCAGCACCTAGGTACAGTTACAAATACAACATAGAGGCACCTAGTAAATGGTAGGTACTTTAAAAGGTACAAAAAAAAGAAAACTCACTTGTCGAAAACATTTAATTATTATATAAAAGGTCACAAGAACAATAATGAATATCTAGGTATGTAAAAGTTCGATAGTGTGAACTTAAAAATGCCAAAGATCATTCATATTATCAGGGATGTTCATGGTATAATGATGGAATAACATTTTAATTTTTGATTTGCTGCCGGATCTTATTTGTAACCTAGTGAACCTAATATCTACAAAATTATTAAACAATATTCAGAATGAAATAAGGTAAATCACTAAAAAACTTAATAACCAAATTTAACACCAAGAATATCAATGATTTGTAACCGCTTGGCTTTCTTTTTGATAACGTGATTTTGATCCAACTCAGTACGTGGCAGTAATTTACGGCCGTTTGCACCGGTGTTAGCTAAATTTTACTAGAACTTATCTTCATGGGTACAATTGTTTTTGACAATCATATCCAAGGAGTTAAGTGCTAGTTAAATTTAACTAAGACCGGTGCAAACGGCCCTCATTCTGTAAATTTGATGTTTAGTAAACTCAGTTATTATGAGATTCTTGGGACCGCCGACTTTTGTTCGCTATATTCGATACTCGTTATAACCGAGAAGGCAAGGCAAAGATCTACTGGTTTATAACGAATTCACTTTTATGATAGAGAAAATAAGATCCGAAAAAAAATCTGGAAGTGTACTGATTACTGGGCAAAAAAGTGTCCTGGTAGATGCCATACTTCAGATGATCAAATTATTAAATCCATTAATCACAATCACGTGTTTGACGCAGCTAACGGATCTCGTAAAGTATTGTCTCATATTAAAAAGCGCTCTATAACAACAATGGAAGCAACTCATCAGATCATAGTTTCTTCGACTGCAGGGGTGTCGTCCGCAGTTGTAGGACAATTACCACCTGTTTCTTATATGAAGCGCACAATTTAACGTTTTCGTCAAGACGTTCAAGTTCCTTTGGCAATTGCGAATACATTGCATAAATTGCCACAGAAGTATACTGAAACACTAACTGCAGTCCCATTTTTGTTATAGATAGTGGTCCTGGAAATAATAGAATCTTTTTATTTTCAATTCAGAAAAATCTAGATCTAATGGCGTATGGCAGAGGGAACCTTTAAAACAGCCGCTCCTTGATTTAATCAGTTATATACAATACACGCAGTCAAGTATTACAGTGTTATTCCAACGGTTTTTGTACTGATGCCAAATAGAACAGAAGATGCATACAAACGTGTATTCACTGCTACGAAAAGTTCGACCTTAAACCATCATGACTGACTGAACAATCAGCACTCAAAACATATCACACTTCATTTTCATCTGCAGTACAAAGAGGATGCTTTTTCCACTTAAATAAGTGCATATGGAGGCGCATTCAACTAGCAGGTCTACAACAACGATACACGACTGATCCTGATTTTTCATTGCAAATAAGGCAATTTGCAGCACTTGCTTTTGTTCCTATTTCAAATCTCGTTGATCAATTGAAGAACTAGTAGATTCTCAATATTTCTCAGAACACAACGACTTGATTCAGCCAATTGTTGATTATTTTGAAGACACATGGATAGGACGACCTGGAAGACGTAATAAACGCCGCAATCCTAGCTTTCCTCATTCATTGTGGAACTGCTATGAAGCGACACTAGAAGATCTACCAAAAATAAATAATAATTCTGTCGAAGGTTGGCATCGTGAGTTTAGCCAGTTGTTAGGCGCTAGTCATCCATGAATCTGGAAATTCATTGACGCCCTTAAAAAGGAACAAAGTCTTAACGAATTTAAAGTGGAACAATACACAGGGTGATTCCAAAATAAAGGGCATCCTTTTAATAGGTGATAAGTAAGGCTATAAGAAGACAAAAAATGAAAAAACGAAGTGGCTCCGTGAATGTTGAAAATTTTGATAATGTTCCTAAATATTAAAAACTGAAGCCGTCTCTGGTTAGAAAAAGAAGTGTTTCTTGTATTGTCGCATTTAAAAGTGAAAGTTAAGGAGATTTACGGTGTTTTTAAACCCTTGTAGTGCAAGAACGAAAATTTACCAGACATGCCTGTTTTCTTGGAACTAATAGTGCAGCTGTAGTAGTACAATGAACAATAAATGCCATCATAAGCTACCCCCGGGACATTTTACAACTTTCCCTTTTTTAAATCTGAAGTATGTTTAACATGCAGGGTTGTTGAAATTCGTTAAAACAGTAAAAAAATAATAACAAAATTTATGTTACGAACAATTAGACTCCAGTCTCACAAGCAACATTTTAATCCCTTATTATTATTTAGTCACATGAATAGGAAACATTTTAAATGGCAATGGATTACACATACTACTTGAATGAAAAATGCCTATGAAAGGTACTACTAACTATCACCTCTGTATTTAATTCAATTTAATAAATTCAACCAATTTTTATTTATGTAGCATAATGCTTATTGAAGTTTTTGGTTCTTCGGAATTTTACAGAAAAAAATCACTAACAGTAAAATTTTAATATTTTTCCGTTTACAGATTAAAAAGTAAAAGTTGTAAATGTGCCCATTGATTATTTAAGGCATTGTAGAAACCAGAAAAACTGTTATACCCCTCACACAAATAGCAAGAACTACCTGCCAATGACAAAGACAGTCAGTCAACCCCTATCGATTTTTGCTTAAGTGAAAGTATGAAAGCAGGACCGGCTTGGCTTAGCGATTAAACTTCAATCGCATTTTTCTCGGAAACTATACAATTTTTACCTACCGTTTTTTATCGCAAATGTATGTACTATCACATCGCTATACACCTTTAAGAGGATACCCTTTATTTCGGAATCACCCTGTATATGTCTGGACAACAGCCTCCTGCTGGAAGACGAATTTACAGATATTACAAAAAGAATCAAAACAATAGTGAAAAATTATATAGAGCGCCCACTTTTAGATTACTTGCGAGGAATCTCTCATAACTTTAATTTAAACATTTAATTTATACTAACAATGATCCTGATTTTTATTGTATATACATGTATTTGTGATTAAAACTTAAATTTGAATACGATTTCACTGCTTCTACAGTAGTATTGGCGTTATTTTTACTTAGCTTTTTTGCATGCGTTATTATTGCGGCGTTATTTTTGTTGGCGTTATTTTGACGCTAAATCGATGAATTGATATTAACATAACGAAACTAATAGTTTTAACAGTTACTTATTTGAAATGTGTGAGTATATTATGAATTACAAGTGTTGTTACTCTTGACAAGTTTTTTTTAATAATCGAAGACCCAGTAAGTAAGTAGTAAGAGACTTGGGCTCGTCGGCTCGTCAAGCCATTTCCCAGATTGTGGAATTTCTCTGAAAACATGAACTGTCTCAAATTTAATTTAAAAAAAATACTATCATAATGACCATAACATTACGCATATTTCTCTGTGAAGATTTTTTTGTCAGGGCAATAGTTTATGAGATAAAAAACAAAACGTCGGTATTTTAAAACAAAGATTTATTTCGAGAGAGGGGGCCCCCACAATGTGCAGTGCTTAGAGTCCCTGAAGATATTAGTCCGGCCCTGACCAAATCTGAGCCTTTTGTGGTTAGGATCAGAAAAATTAAAAATGAAACTTAGTTCTGGCATTTTTGTACGTTATAATGATTGAAATAGTAGCATAAAATTCCAATTATAATTGCAAATAAAAATATAAGTAAATGTTACGTTCTTTTTTACGTAAGTTTCATCGTTTAATTCCTACTTTTAAGGGGATTTATAAACATAATAAAAATAATAAGCACAGCGACAGCGAAGCATTACAGTACAACAAAATCAGCAGAAAAAAACATGCAGTTATTCTTTACAAAAGAATCTAAACAGTACGATACATATTAAAAAAAATTCTTGTATAAATAAAAGACGTAGGTAATAAAATTGTTCCAATTTATATAATCACAAATCTTCAAGTAGATCACCAAACACAACTCATTCTTTTTGAAAAATCAACGGGAAAACGCTAAATAACAAACCCAGGAACGAATAAGCACGCCTTGCCGGCTTAGTCACAACATATACACGTGCACTTGCCGTTAGGGGCGGCGGGTGAACTTGTGACGACATAGATGCAACGCTGACGTACGCATGACGGACTTTAAAGCTAGTCGTAGTATATGAATTCGAATTTGTTTAAAGTTGTGCCATCTCGTGTCACTATTGCGCTAAACATGGAGATTCTTCACCGTTAAGCTGTGTGCATGATGAACTTAAGGTTTTTTTTATATATATCTGGTGGAGAATTGGTTCCTAGACCATAGGGATATCAACAATAACTTTTCAGTATCTAATTATTTGCTCCTAATTATTTACAGCAAAAGTGTATAAATAGGGTTTTTGAAGAGCTTGTCTGTTTTAGGTCGGTGCATCTCGTTCTAATAGATGCAAGCCAAGTATCTTTATGACCATCAGTCCGGCCTCGAGTGCGAAGCGAGGCAGTCGACCCGGTCTCCAGCGCGAGTGTAGTGCATCGGCGACGAATAGTACGGGCTCAACCAACAGCGCGGTAGTCTGGGGCTACCGCCATCCCACCCTCCAGAGTCTGTATATTGGGGGGCATAGACCTGGCCCAATTTCCACCGCCAACGGGGCGACTTGAGGTCGCACTGCTGCATCATCCCACTCGACCGTCGGTCTTCAAGAATTGGGGAGCTTGAGGGCCGCGACCGCCACATTTCCAACCCAACCCAAGATGCAGTAGATGGATCAACGGCCGCTCCACCACGAACCGGTGCCTGCGTAGGGTTGCGTAGGCCCGGCCACCATCATCCACTCATTTCAGCCTCTTTCGACCGGCCCGGGTAGCTACCGGGCAGCGACCAACCCAATTCCTTTCCCACCCAAACCCTTGAGCCCGAGGCTCCTCAAGGTACCAATTCCACTGCGCCCGGAAATTCGTCGCTTATCCGCTACACTTCCCGCCAAATCCTTTCCCGCCAATAACTTCCCGCCAAATAACTTCCCGCCAAATAACTTCCCGCCAAATCATTTCCCGCCAATAATTCCCAGCACACCACACCCATCCTAACTCCTCCACGCTGCATTCCGCAATCACCCGCCATACTGTTCTCACTAGGGTTTTCTGTGGTTTTCCTAGTGATGAAGGCAAATGCCGGAACAGTTTCTGCACCAGTCCACGGCACACTACACACCTACACACCCACACATCACCACTCCAACATATACACACTCTCACACCCCTCACTACACAATACCAACACCGTTCTGAAAAGAACCGCCGCATCGTGTTACCACAATCGTCGTCACTGTGTGACGGCTCGCTGGCTGTCCTTGGGCATTCCACCTGAACATGGGTCATCAACATCGGCGGGGATTCTGGAGGACCCTGCTTCCGGCCTGCTCCATCGTCGCCACCAGACCATCATCGCCGTTGACGGGCGTGCGGACTGCTCGGTGTCTGACATGATGTCGACGACTATCCGCTTTTCCAAATTCACCAGCCATAGAGGAATTAAGTTTCCTAAATGGTGGCATTTGCGTTGATTCTCTCTCTTTATGACCAGCACGCTAGAACAGAACAAATCTTCGCTATTTGAAAACGAAGTAGAAAACACGTCGTTTGAAAACTTTTTGTATATCTAGAACAAAGTAAATACTCTAGATTTCTGTTTCGTTTAATTGTTTTCGAGTTATAACAAAAAAGGTAGTTTTTCAAATGACAGTCGCAGTAGGTTTTCACTTCTTTACATACAGTTTTCTTAGCTGTCAGAATTTGCTGGTGCTCCGACTACTTTACACAGCATAGCTGTCAAATAAGCAACTTTTTGGGTATTAAACACAGTGTAGGGAAAGTCACGTAGGAAAAAACCTATAACAAATCCAGAAACCCACGTCATTAGGTATCTATGAGCACCTAGAGCAAATTTTCAGCATTTTCCCAGGATTTTCAGGCATTTAAAAACATTATGACAATCTAAACCCGTGATTTCGGTTTATAACTTTATAATTATATAGTTTCTACTTCTATATTTTGTAGACTCACCATAGCGCGTAAAGCTACGGATTATCTATCAATTCGTAATTTCGAACTAATAATCCGTTGGTGATTTAGTATCTACAAGTGTTGAGAGCAATTTCCAGCGTTTTCTCCAGTGTTTTTAGGCGTTTATTAATATTATGAAAACCAATATATTCATAAGTCACTAACTGTGATGCGCAACTTGATAATTCTGTAAATTCTAAGCGTACTTCCTGTATACAGCTTAGCGCATAGCGACAGGAATTATCTAAAGATGCTTCCGTATTTCGAATGGCATGCTTTAATTCGTAATCTCAAACTGATAATCTATTGGTTATTTGGTATCTACGAGTGGTTAAAGCAAATCTTTAGCGTTTTCCCAGGATATTCAGGCAATTCATAACATTCTGAAAACCCGTAACTGTGTAAGTGTCCGAATTCGATTTGTAACTTTATAATTCTGTAAATTTTACTTGGCCTACAACCAGCGTATCGCGTGGCGCCATAGATTATCTAAGAATTCTTCTCTATTTCAAAAGGTATCACGTAATTCGTAATTTCGAACTAATAACAAACTGTTGATTATTTAGTATACGTGACCGTTGAGGGAACAACCTTACTCAGCTCCCTCAAAAAGATTAAAGGAAGATGCAGACTGACTCATATTCGTATTCTGCTCTCTTAAGAAGGTTAATGGACAGCAAAGCTACTGTAGGTCAATTCGTGTTTTTGCATTGCTTTCTTAGAAAAATCTAATCTTTCAATCTTCTTGAAAGAGTTATATTGGACTGTGCAGCTCAAAGGGCTACCTCCGGTAGTTTTGCTATCCATTAATATCATTAAGACAGCAATGTGGGAACACGCAACAAACTGCACTTTTTAATAATCTTCTTGAGAGAGGTAAGTGGGACTGTTTACTGCAACTGGATATCTATAATAACTTCGTCCTTCATTAACCTTCTTAAACCAGCACTGGATAGACCTACGGTGGCTTTGCTGTCTATTAACCTTCTTAAGAGAACAAAGTATGAATGTAAGTCCTCGTGTGTCTTCCTTTGATCTTCTTGAAAGAGTTAAATTAGAGTGTGGGGACCAAAGGGCCACCTGCGGTAGTTTTGCTATCTATTAACGTCCTTAAGACATCAATGTAGAAACACGGAACGAGCTGCGCTTTCCATTAGTCTTCTTGAGAAAACTCCAACGAAACATCTATAATAGCTTCGGTGACTTCCCCGTTTATAAACTTTCTAAAAAAGCAAAGTACAAATATGGGTGGGGCTGCGCCTTCCTTTAATCTTTTTGAAACAACTAACGAGAGCCGTTCCTCCCTACCGGGTCACCTACGGTGGTTTCGTCATCCACTAAACTTTCTTGAGACGGCAATGTTGGAACACGAGAAAAGTCCATATCAGTCCTTTTTCTTACCACCAATGGTTCGAACACATTAGCCATATACTCATAAAACGTCTCCGAACTCATCCATCCTGAATCTGACTTACCCACACCCTATCCGCTAGGGCAGTTTCTACCAATTTCTGTATTGGATTTTTTGTAAACAAAAACTACCGTGAAAGAAGCAATACTGCCAGTAACCAATACAGTGAGTAAAACAGTAAGGCATTGCTTACCCGAAGTTTTGCTAACATCGTATGTTTTTTCACTCTTAGGCGCAATTATATGACTAATTTTAGTAAAAAAAATGCAGAGCAGTCTCATCTGCACTAAATAAACAAAAATTGTCGTTTAAAATCTCGCCATAGTTGTTCTCATTTAAAGATCTACAATCTTCTGCAAACCAACTTATGATAACCAGACAGATTTTCAGCAGTTTCTTGAGTAAGCTTAGGATACTGGCATGTAAAAGAAAAGAACCATTCTTCCAGGTCTTCCATTAGTGAAAGGGTTTCTCCTCTTAGCTCTTTTATTAACCTTTGAACTGTGCCTAATAGAGAGCTCTTTGTTATTGAAAATCTTGCTCCAACGATATCTGTCTACCATGTAACAATCCATTCTGTATGTGCTTTCATATAAACTCTTCTGGACTTGGCCCCTTCAGGTTGTTTCTAGTGCAATTCCTGGAACACCATAACGTCTACCAGCAGCTAAAGAAGGCATCCCCATCTTTATTGAGTCGATCACTTGTTTCATTTGCTCCAACGTGTACTACCTCCTTTAAGCGTTCCTTTCTTGACTTTTTTAACCTTCTTTCCAGATATTCTAGATGCAGAAATTTTTATTTTTACAGTTTTTCATTAAATCCAATTTTGGACATTATTATGCATCAATAATTGTCGTTAGCGGAACGGATTATCTAAAGATTCTTCTGTATTTTGAATGGTATGACGTAATTTGCAATTTCTTCCTTTCCCTTTAGCTTATCTCTATCGATTTGGGATCGCTGTTCCTTATTCTCCTTTTCCGTTCCGTACGGTCTCTCGTGTCCTCAGATGTTAACTTATTCTCCCTTAGGTTTTCCGCGACACAATCGTTCCATCTCCTTCTGGCTCTTCCCCTGGGTCGCCATTTTAGTCTTTGCTCTTGAGCTTTATTGGGAGCTTCAACTACCCCTGCCTGCTCTCTAAATTACTCGCTCTTTATCCTGTCCCTTTTTGTTTTTACCATAGCCCATCGCAACATCTTCATCTCCGCTACGTCTAACTTTTTTTCTTGATCCTTTCTCCTCGGGAGCAGGCATTTGCCCGAAAAATCCACAGGTAAGCTTTGCCCTGGGAACGTACACTACGATTTTTCAGGCTGAAGTTTATGCCATTCGATTAGTGGTGTATAGGAAAGATGCGAGTTAGACAAAGCTTTGCAAAGCCAGAACAAGAAATTCTCTTGAGTGTGCAGACGCTTCGGAAGACGTTGTCACAACAAAAAAGGTTAATCTCATCTTTCCATTTTCTGTAGAAATGTGAGGGTTATGAGAGGCTGAGGTTTAAGACTTTTTAGGTCGTTACGCTGGCAAGAAAGGAGTTGAGCTGTCCGACCTGGAGTGACATTCTCACTTTCGCACGGAAGTCAAGTAGGTTCGGGCAGACAACAGAGGAAAGAATAGTAGATGGTCGTGAAGGTGGTTGAAGAAATGGCGAGGGGTTAGTAAAAATGAACTTATTTGCTGGGCTTTAGCTTTTCCAACTACTACTACATTTCTGACAATATTGATGAGTGCCCTAATACTAGTATGAAATTTAAAGGAAACGTTAGATCTTCCGACAAATCAGTATTAGTGTGGTGTGCAATTACAACAGCTGGGATTTTTCGACCCTATAATAAGGCGAGTTATAGGAATTAAGCATTAAATAAAGAAAGTTGCATTACGTTGATGTTTTTAACACGTGTGATCTCCAGGATGATACAATATTTTGGCCAATTACACCATAGGACAACATAGCCTTTGTGCCTAAAAACGATAACCCTTCAAAGATTTTTGGGCAATTGCGCTGAGGAAAGCTGATGATAACAAATGAAAGGCTCAAAATGAAAAGCAGTTAAGGCATAGAATTTTTAAAAGCCACCGTCTAAGAGCTGATAGAGAGTGTTAGTATTAATTTAAATTAAGTTTCTGTGCTCAGTAAGTATGTTAAGTAAAGTTTATAGTGATGATTCAAGTTAGGTTAATGTAGTCATCTGATTTAGAACAGATACTGTTACCTTACCACTTCTTTTCATTGCACTGAATTGAAGCGAAAACGTATCAAGCTCTCGAACATATTTTAATTCATACTTCTATACAGCAAGGATTATTTAATTTCTAATTAATCTTAGTTTCAAAGAAAGCAAAATTGTTGATATTAAAATGATTAATGGGAAAGAAAATTGTTTCTCGTCTTCTGCATGCCCAACTGCAGACTGCAAATTGAACTTGAGCCTAAGTGTATTATTACTAAAGCTACATCGCTCCTTTAACTTGGGAGCATGTTTCAATAAATTTTACAAATATAAATATACATGTGTACCTACTATACGGTCACAGAACGTTTATGTAAATAAATATAACTTTTTTTATATCGAAGGCAATAAAATGTTTATTGGAAATTCATAAGGAGTTATGCATGCCTCTGCTATGTGTGTGTCGTATGATTTACACAAGATTTTTATTACTTGCAATTTTTAAAGTTTTGTTTTTACAATTGGAGCATGCAATAAATTCCACGAAAAAATATAAACACGTGCGTGAAATACTGAACGAAATTTCTAGGAGGGGTTTTTCAGATGTTTATAACGCTTTTTAAATTATAAAGTGAAAACCATGAAAATGTTCAGTGCAAAAGTTAATTGACCAAAGAAACATAAAACATAAAATACGAAAGTAAGTAACATAGAATCTAGCCTATAAGTTATGATCAATTTTTTAGAAATAGAACTGACTCGATCTTTCTGAACTCCATTCCGACGGGCCCGAAATGCACGCGACATTATAAAGTCGAGGACAAATTTCTGAAACTGTAAATCGTCGAACGCTAATGTACAGCGTATTCGCTACCTTTGGTTAAAACTAATCGCTCAGCACTATCTTCACCTGTTTTCTCGGCATTTTAAAATATAAGTAGCATAAATACAACCAACGACAGAAGGATTATCACAAGATGACCAAAATCAGACACTAACAATTGTTTCTTCGATAACAAAAAGATAGCGGAGAGTCACGTTTGCGGATTCGTGAATAGGAGAGCTTTCTACAATCTTCCCGTGCAAAAGCTTTTGGTGAAAAACGAAAAACGATTGTCAATCTTAATCAGTTTTGAAAAATCTCAAAATATTTATTGACTACCACGAGATTGCCCTAAACAAGACAATTTTCTCCGGCGGTCACCAGCCCGGTTCTGGCTACGCCAACAAGCTTTCCACGATTTAAATTGAACATGGGGACAAAACTAAATCAAACTTCTGCAAGATTGGCATGATCCGACCAAAGTCGCGGCTCAGAATTCGGAAAAATAAAGATTTTCACAATCAGTATGTTACTCTAGTGACAGATCTACATCCTGCATAACTATAATCAACGATAAAAGCGGCACCTGGTGTCGAAAATGAAAAAATCTGTATGTAACTTGAAAGCGTTGTACTGAAAGTTACGAAGCAGAGGAGGTGTGTTTAGAGTAATGCCGCTGTCGCTTCGTAGTTGAATTCCATCCCTTAGACGTTCATCGGTGGAGATCGCAATTCAATTTTTGAAAGATGTCGGAACAGAACTAAAAGGAATTGTTCCGTTTGATGGAATACATGTGTAACGACTCATTGGATTTAGTCTACTGTCACTCAAGGTCTTGCCGCTAGAGGGAGTACCGAAAAGAGCAAAATTGCATTGACGGGTTTGCAAGGAAAGAATCACTAGACAGTTTCTCCTTGCAAGTGACATGCCATCTATAATCATTTGTTTCTCTTAGAAGAATGTTATCTATCTCAGGAACTAAAAGTCGTACAGAGTCAAAACTCTTGCTACAGTAAAAGGCGTGACTATAGCATTATGTAAGTGACACACCATCCGTAGTTATTTGTTTCTGTTAGAGGAATGTCTTCTAGCTTAGGAACTAAAAGTCGTATGGAAACGAGACTTTTTCTACTGTAAAAGGCGTGACCTATAGCATTAAGCAAGTGACATGCCATCCGTAGTCATTTGTTTCTGTTATAGGAATGTCTTCTATCTCAGGAACTAAAATTCTTATGGAGACGAAACTCTCTCTACAGTAAAATGTGTAATCTATAGCATTAAGCGAGTGGGATGTCATCGATAGTCATTTATTTTTGTTAAAGGAATGCCTTATACCTTGATTTAAATTGCAATTTTATTTGTTCTGAAACATTCAATCTTTGTCTTCAATCTAAATTTTCGACGCCAGTAAAGATTCTGATTATCACTAAATAATTTTCGTATTCCTGCTGTTGATTGAGTAGAAAAAGGAAAAATTTAGGTACTAAAGTAAGTAAAAATCTCCCAAAGAAAAATGAATTTGCCTTTTTCTTTATGAAAAGTGTCTGATCATAATTTGCATAATATTTATTAACTACGCAACATTTTTAGATGAAAATGGAAAAAATTGTATTTATCACGGCCTGGGAATCCTCTCCTTTTCAATTATATCGACAAAAAGGTTTGCAGTGAGTAGGATTTATAGTGAGATACAAGGAAGACATTTTTGTTGTGAAATTCATAATGAAAGTGTAACAAATAAGGTACTTATTATTTTTTCTTTAAATTAAACTTTAATTAATAATAATTGCGGCGGTTAATTAAAACAAAATGATATTTACATCAAACAATCAGTCGATGAATTTATAAATGGCAAAATTTATCAGATTTATGATTAAGCGATTTATATTTTATAATTAATAATTTTGATTATCGCCGTTTGACATTTACGGAACGCTTTTAAGATAGATCGTTTTAATTTATTGTTGAAGAAAACATTCAGGTATCATGCGAAAACATTCTCGAATTAAAAGCTGAGGATGTTTGTAATTTGATTATTATTATTATTTTAAAGTTATGGAAGTGATTATAATTATATAAAAAGTGAAACTAATAACGAGAGCTATCCCTATTAGCCAAGGGTTCGTAAGCAACGCCAATTAAAAAATAAAAAGGGAAAATCCTTATTAGAGACAGGCTAATAAAAAGTGACAAAATGCCAGTCGTCCGTCCGACTTGGTTTGTTTTCACTTTTCCTGCATCGGAGCACGACTAACGTTTGTTAAATTTGGCGCGACGAGTGTGTTGTGGTATGTGACAGTTCTCTCGCCCTGATTATTGAAATGATGTGCTTCTAATCAACGGGGCTGTGAAAGTTTACCGCTCTTTACTTGCGAAGATGAGACCCTTGTTTCTAAATCATAACCGTTTAAAATGACACCAAAAGACTTATTTTATTTTTATATCTTGCAACTTGATTATGTCGGATTTGTTATAATTTATAAAAAGTTAATTTGTCTTCTACTAAATGCATTAATTAATAAATCAATGCAGATTGCTGGATAGAAAGTTTATAACTGGCGAAATTCGCCTTATCATAGGCTTATTAAAGGATAAAGTATTTTTAGCATTGACAAAAGCAATGACAAACAGCATCTATGTAGGTACCTTCATTAGTTGCACCAAGAGTTTATGCTAAATTCGCCGGGAATAACATATGCTAGCGCCTGCGACCTGTTGGTTATTTAGTGTCTTCGAATGTTTAAAGTAAATTTCCAGCGTTTCTTTCTAAATTCTCAGTGTTCTTTTCAGAATCTCCACACATTTAATAACATTATAAAAACCCATTTCTGTAAGTCTGTAAATTTGACGAGCAAGTTCTCCTTTTTAAGTCTTCAAACATTCCAAAGTGATGAAAGAACAGCTTTTAATCTTTTGCATTGGAAATTTTTCAATTACACAGAGTATTAAGTAATATTTAGGCAATACTGTAGAGATTAGAGATGGAAGTTTATCATTGCACTACAAAACTTTTAAAACCAAAGTTTATCAATTATATCAGAGTGATTCATTGTATTTGATGATGTTTTACAAGAAAAAATCAAATAACGCCAAAACTACCGGGTTTGCCCTTACAATCAGAGCTACGTGAGGAATAAGAAACAAAAGTATGTAGGATAAAGAACAATTTTAAAAAGGTTTTGCACAAATTTTCTCAATAACCTTTTTGAACGTTGTTTTCCGATCACACATCCTGTATCTCGAAAACGGGACACTCCTAAAATTTAACCACCCTACCTTCCACTGTCCCGTAAGGCAACCCCACCTTCACCTGTAAACCTGCTCATAAGTGCAACAATTGCGCAGGCGATCATGTTGCTTATTCGACCAAATGCCCACAACGCCCCACTGAACCAGTCAGCTTTCAAGCCGCCGTCACACTCAAGGCTGACGAGCCTTCCAACTTCCGCATCCAGAATTTAATTTCTTTTTTTCTTAAGTCCATGCTAAAACCTCTTCCCTATCCAACACCAGCACGTCCAATCCATTTTTACTCCTATCATCCTGCAGTTCTTTGAATTGCAGAGCCAATCTCAGCAAGACCCAGGTGATCTTTTTCAAACACCCAAACTTGTGCACGAAAACGAGCCTCTCGGAAAACAACGTTCATCTCGAACTGTAGGGCAGCCGTTCTTGAAAACCTTTACTTAAGCTCAAGAAATCAAGCGATGCTACGACATCGTTCAGCAGCGTAGCTACCTCCTGTCGGTTTTGCGCGGCGGCATCTGCGGAAGCCACAAGCGCACTCTTATCCCCACATACAAAACCTTTGTCAGCTCCGTTTTGGATTATCGCTTTATCTGCTGCGAGACTGCAGTCCAGACTTGTGAAATTGCTATGCAGGAAGAAGAGGGGCGTGCGTTGGAGGTTACTTCGATTGGATTCCCGGAATACCTTCGATAGACGCCAGGATCATCTACTTGAGTAACGGTTTCGTGAAGAGGGCTGTCGAACAAATCTAGACCGTCGTCACCACTTTCAACACCCTGAGAAGTTCAACCGGTTCTTCCCGACGACTTCCAGGACGTCCTAGAACACACGACTTTTTCTACCAGATAACCCAACCCGCAACACCATCATTACACCAACTTACCAAATATGACATCCAATGATCGGGATAATTACTGATTTTCTTAATTTCCTAATCCTCTAACAAGAAGACCTCCACAATTATTTTCAAGTTCCATCAAGATTGCAGAAGTCATCATCTTAGTGGTGGATTGCGGTGCACTCAGAGTATGAGTGGGCTTTACACCACCAGCTGCGGTGAAACCGACGAAGAATTAGGAACCGATACTCAGATCACTTCACAATTCTCTCCGGGCCGACCAGGTCAGACATATTGTGGAAAGTCTAGTCGGAAGTTTGCTGTCAAACCCATCCTATCCTATCCATCGTCCATGTGCAGCTTTGCAGCGGCAAGAAGAATTATGATTTGAAAGGAATAATTGTATTTATTTCGGTGGTAGACATGGAATGACGTGATGGAACAACTGAAAATTGACTTGACGTTAACGAACAGTTGTTTAGAAGAAATAAGGTTACAAACTGAGGAAAAAGACAACAGGACTATTGTGTGTCTTTGTAGTTATGGAAAATCTTCTTGGTTGACTTACTGTAAAAGCGACTATGGAAATCAAACTACAAGTCTTCATGAGTAACTTCCAGTCTAGATTTTGCCAACAAATGCGGTTGCGTAGCCTGAATCGTAGTGACAATTAGCTCTTTGAAGGGTTAATGGAAGGCGAAGCTAGACCAGGAGCTACTGCACAGTCCGAGCTGTAGTGACATACAGCTCTGTTCAGAAGGTTTACAAAGGAGGATGTCTGACCAGAGGCCGTGCGAAGGCGTAGCCTAAACTGTAGTGACAATTAACTTTCTAAATGATTAGTAGAGGACGAAGCTCGATCAAGAGCTACCAACGTGAAGCTGTTAAGAGAGTTTATGGAGGGCCAAATCTGACCGAGGATCGTGCAAGGGCGTAGCCTAAGCCGTAGTGACAATTAGTTGTCTTAATGATTAGCGGAGGGCAAAGTTCTACTAGGGGCGACTGCGTAGTCCGAGCCGTAGTAACATTTACCTTGCTAAAGTAGATAAATGGCTGGTCTGTACAAATTCAATATATTTATTCATTTCCATTAAAAGACATTTAGTATCAAAGTACTACCAAATTTGAGAAACCCGGTTTAAATATCGATCTTCTAGTCGGACATTTACGTGGTCCAGGTCAAAGCTCGGCTTCGAATCGGGTCGGGCTTCAGTTTAAAAATTTATCATACTGTTCGAAGTTACGTCCGATCGATCGGGTTTCTCAGGCTGTTCTGTCTAGTCGGGCCTGTTCATCCATTAAAGTCTATCGGATCATATGAGTTTTTTAGCCTGTTTGGGCTTGTTGGGTCGCCGAGCCTTTTGGATCATATGGGTTTGTTGAGCCGTTCTGGCTTCTCGGGTCGTCGAGCCTGTCGGGTCTTTTGGACTTTTCGGTCCTTTGGGTCGTCTGAATCTCTTGAACCTGTCAGGCAATAAGGGTCTATCGGGCCGGTTGGGCCTCTTGGTCCGGTCGGGTCTGTCAAGGGCCCTTGAGCCCTTGGGACTTCTCGGCTTTTCCAGCTTCTCTGTCAGGCCATTCTGGCTAATCGGGCCGCTTGGGCGTCTCGGGCAGTTCAAACCTCTCGGGCTTGCTGGGCCCCATCGGGTTTTTTGGGGCCGCATAAAGTTTGTTCCCAGTTGGGCCGAGCCTGGAAACTTTGGCCCGTTCGGGCTGTACTACGCGTTGTCATACATTGAAAAAATCCAAGGCGATATTTAAGCTAAAGTTCATTACGTTAACAAAAAGGTTTCTACTGTAATAAACACAATTTACACATGCAGTGAATGTATTGAATTAATAACGTCTTTTATTATTATGCATAATTGTACACGGACGTTACAAATTTATTAATTATGTTAAGGTAAGACTTTTACATTTATATAATAAATTAATTAATTGCATTTGTGAATGATTGTGCATTTATATTATGAACTTTTAATTTGTGTTCATACACTACCCAGATAGCGCATGACGTCTTTAAGACGTTCGTTTAATGTCAATTTTAGGTCTAAACGTCTTGAGACATAACGAAGACGTTTCAACGTTTTGAAGCCATGTATTAAACATTCAGCAAGGTGATGAAATTTGAAATTGGTAAAAGCCAAGGTTCTGCTGTTTATCTATAAAACATTCGTTTATTTTATGACAAGATTTTATTATCCAAATCTAGCGTTTGCTTATTTATTAAAGCATATTGAACTTTTATTGAATATTCACCTACAAGATAAACATCAGCAGATATTATCGTGGCTGGAACAATGAAATAAATTGATTATCATCAGATTAAAGAACGTAGACATTTTTAATTTTTGTTTTACGGGTTCAAATTTAAATTAAAGCATGCGTAGCAACGCCTAATGGTTTTTCGAATAGTTGCGTGTAGACCGTTAAACGGAACAGTGTTCGTTTTTTTTGTTCTAATTCCGTTGTTATCAACTTTAGACCTATGTGCCTTTATAGTTTTGTGTCAATTGAAGCAATAGAGAAATAGTAGTTGCATTTAACAAACGAAAATCAACATCGTTCCCGGTTTGAGAGGTTGTTCTAAAAAAATGTTCTAATTTTATTCTTGCAGTCTAGAAGTCGAATTACAGTAAGATATGAGATTTCAGCTTTCTAGCTTTAATGGTTCATAAAGGTTTTGTTAAAATTGATTTTACAATTTATAAAAAATGTTTTCTAGAGTTGGCGTCAACCACTCACGAGTTCTAATTTCAAAACTTTTATGTTACAGCTAAAGTTTCCAAAACTGCAAGTGCTTTTCTCCAATGTAAAACAAAAATCTAGAGTACACGTTGGAGAAAAACCTTTTAAATTCTGACAACTTTAATTTAATATTTACCCTAGAACTCGGTAGCTTTATTTCTATAGAGTTATCGTACATCTTTGGTTGGTATTCTATGGTTTTTCATCAAATTCAATTCTCAAAGGATTCAAGTTTCTTTCAGTTTTCTGATTTTTCTTGTCTTTATGTAAATACCACTATTTGCTATTTTTTCTATCATCCACTAATTTATGTATCTATTTATTTTTCTTCTTTACTTTCTGTGGCGAACTGTGCTTAGAATAACTGAAACTGATGTTAAACACATCCCGTTTAGTACACGAAGGTGTCTTAAGAATTTTTTTCCTAATTTGAGAATTTTTCTACGTCTCAAATGGTTAAGATGTAATTTCTACTTTCGAGGTAATATTCTTTTGGTTTTTTAGTAGTGTCTACGAGTGTTTAAGAATAAATCAGCAGCGTTTTTCCAAAAATCTTTTCTGTAATAACATAATGAAAACCAATAGCATCATTTTCAGAATTGGAGCTAGGTTTCGTGTTCACTACAATACTGTTGCAAGTTAAAGTATGAAGTCAACATTTCTAAGTTCCTAGTTTTGGACCAAACACCAAAAAGAATTTTTTTTCTTGATTCCCCGAAAAGAGAGTTTTATATTACTGAGTATTTGGTGGGAAAGATCGAGCCTAAATTCAGTGAGATTGCTCCTGATAGAGAAGCGATTTTATGAGAAGACTTTTGCAGCAATAAAAGTAGGTGGCGGTGGTGGTCCTTCTAAAAAACTACGGAAAACTTGCGGGACTAATAAATACCAGAACGTGAGTGTCTAAATTTGTTTTTGTTTTAATCTGTAAAGTTTTTGAGAAACTTGTCAATTGGCTTAATACAAAAAATTCAAAAATCCAAAATCTCGAACAAATAGATTCGCTATTATAATCACAAACGTGTTAGTAGGAAAAACCAATTAAGAAACAAGAACTAGGTAACTCATAAAACCCAAAGAACAGAAAAGAAATAATAAATGCCATATTGCTGTCCAGCAAGTTAGTAACGAATTTATTATTCTCCTGTTGAAAACTGGATCTAGTGTTTTGTTTCGTGGTAGGCAGCGTGAAATTAGTTCGCACGTATCCTTAATAACTCATGTTAAAAATAATTATATGAAGACAGAAGCAGCTATTTACACATTTTATACGGTCTTTTCCATATCTGTTGTGAATTACTCATTTGGGATCTGCATCTTTTATATTTTATACTTACAATATTGTGTTGAATTCATTTGTTTTCATAGTAACTACAACTGTACTGTTTATAAAACCTTCTAAAGTTTCTGCGAAGAATAAATATGATAAATAAGTTGGAATATAAAAACAAACAAATAGTACTGCAAGAACTTAATGGTAGTCAAGTATGAAAACCTTTTACGGTTGTTACATTAATATAAATCAGTTTAAATTTATCATAATTTATATGAAAATATGAATATTTATAAAAAGAAACTTGTATATTCCTGTGGAATTTAAGTATTTAAAGCTCAGTAGACCGGATGTGACGATAAGGGTCAACGGAAGTCCAGGTCATAAGTTAAACATATGCCAGTGTCATCACACTTCACTAGTAATCAAAAATGCATGATGTGATGATCGTATCTAACCACATGCGCACACATTACTGCATTCTTTTGTAAAGTTCTTTTTGGATACATACAACACGCATAGTTACGCGAAAAGTAAATGAAATATCGCCATTATTTCATCTAAGTGCCTGTATAAATAAATATAAATCAATTCGACACATTTTATCATCAAATAGGGCGCATCCGAGCATCTATCGCTTTTATGCAAATATCGCTTCAACTGTCACATTCATAAGGCTATAATAGTGCAGTGTAGGACTCGTTGATTATCTTCGTTTCCGCATTCCCTAAAGAAGTTAGTACTATTTACTAGAACTAGAAAGAAAATTCCTAACGTTTGAATTTTACTGATTAGCTGATTTGTATTTGCGAAACAAAATGATTTTTGATTCTTCTAGACAGTAAAATTTATTAAAAGATGGTATTTTGCATGTTTGATAATGAAAGTGTAAAATGTCGTTGGAACTATTATTTGAATAAACAGTTCATGGTAATTTAAGTAACATACTTTCCTCGTGAAATAGGCTGTTTAATATTCTTTGCTGTATTTTTAGAATAATTTAATTCATTAATGCATAAAGTAAGGATAAGATCATAAAGTAGTTTCAACTCTTATTACTGTATTTATAATTATATGCATTAAAAGCTCTAAAAAATTTGCATTTAGATACGTACCTCAACAACTAAATAATAAAATTCTTATTTTTTAATTAAAAACCACAAAACTCTTTTAAGTTGACTTTTACTTCTTTAATGAGAATAAATATTTGTAAGATGTCGCTCAGATATGACTGATAAAATAGTTTTTTTCTATTTTCAAATAATCACTTATACAAGGTGTCCCGCGACTCGACTGCCATAGCTTAAAGGTGTGTTCCTTGGGTAATTTCAAGTCGAAAATACCTAATACATACATGTCCGAAACTTACTAGTAAAGGAGTTATAGGCGATAGCATTTTCCATATAGAAATGGTTTAGTTAATTATTATGCACTGTTATTGTCTAGAATTAATGCAGGAAGTAGACTAGTAAATAGTTTTTGCCACATTGTCATTACAATTGATTCTTGTTTGACGTTTATCTTGCATTATTTTTGCCATTTTAACGTTCGTTAATGGCTACTTTTTTAAATCAATCAGTTTGTGTTTGACAGTCATTGAAAGCGAAGCATTTTTACAAAAATGAATAAAATCGAATATCGTGTAGTGATTAGATTAGATACTTTTTTTTGAAAAAGAAAACAAACGATGTGATCAACACTGAATTGACCGATGTTTAAGGGGACTCTGCGCCTTCGCTATCAACAATAAAATATTGGATAGCTGAATTTAAACGTGGTCGTAGGAGCATTTTCGATGATGAGCGTTCAGGCTCTGTAAATAAGGCCACCACGCCAGAAATGGTCGATAAAACCCATGGAATGGTAATCGACGATGGACGAGTGACTATGTGTGAGATACCTGAAGCTGTGGGCATCTCAACCGAACGGATACTCAACATTTTGCATTAATATTTGGGAATGCAGAAGTTCTCTACCAGATGGGTGCTGCATTTGCTCTTTGTCGACAACAAACGCGATCGTCTGACCATTTCGAAAGAGTGTTTGGTCGTGTTAAACAGCGATAAGAAGAACTTTTTATGGACAAAACATGGATTCATTACAACACACCAGATACCAAGAAGCAGTCGAAACAGTAAACAGTTCCTGGCGAATCGAAGCCGAAAAAAGCCAAGGTGTGTTTGTCGGCAAATAAGATGGCCATAGTTTTTTGGGATGCGAACGGTATAATTTGCATCAATTACTTTGAAAGAAGCAAAACGATGACGGGAGTAATTATTATGCAGATTTTTTGGACCGGTTCGACGCCGATTTGAAGCAAAAGCGACCGCATTTGTCGAAGAAAAAACTGCTCTTCCAGCAGAACAATGCACCGTCGCAATGGTGAAATTCCATGAATTGCGCTACAAGTTGGTTCCTCATCCGCCATATTCTCCTGATTTGGTCCCTTCCGAGTATTATTTATTCCCAAACTTGAAGAAATGGCTCCATGGTAAGAGATTTGGGTCGAATTAAGAGGTCATTGCTGAAACAGAGGCCTATTTTGAGTGCTTCCAAAAATCATATCTTTCGGGGGCATCGAAATATTGGAGTATCGTGAGACGAAATGTATAGAGCTTAAAAGAGATTACGTTGAGAAATAAAATGTGTTTTGCCGAAAAAAGTTGTGTTTTCTTGCCTGGTCCGACTAATTATCAACTGTTGATTATTTAGTATCTACGAGTGCTTAGAACAAATTTCTAGCGTTTTTTTTCAGGAGTTGCAGATATTTAGCTTGTAGTGTTCACAGAGACGACACGCCGAAAGCGACATTTGAAAAAATACTCATAAATTGTAAAAAACTTACATCAAAGAAATCTTTAGAAACAATAATAAGCAAGTAGAACACGAGCTTATTTATTACACTACGGCAGTTCAAACTACGACGTGCTAATAATTTCACCTGATCATAAACGTCCGCTTTAGATGCATACATAGGATCGAGGAGTAATCGAGGTTTGCGGACTTTTTCTCCAATGTGTACATAAAGTACTCTTCATAGAAGGACAAAATCAATAAAATCAGTAAAAAGAACCCTCACAGAGAATTATGTCATCACATAAACTAGGGTAACTAATAGTCCAAGGGCTAACTACTTTCTAAAATGAGAACGTGCCCTACATTGACAACTGCAAAGATCACAAACACAGAATACAAACAAAATAAATTACAGCAGATGAAGTAGTCAACTTTAATACGTGTTGTTAAATAACTACTTTTGCCGTACTGAGACTACAGATGGCACTCCTATAGTTTGTAGTCGACTAAGAAGGGTTGTTACTGTGGGAACGACTCCAAAAACAGTTTAACTTCTGAACAGTTTCGAGCCAGTGCAAAGAAGTGGAAATAAAGCAATTCGGCAGAAACGCTGCTCAGTGCGGAATAAGACAACTGAAATTGATATTAAACGCACCACACATCATCCTGTTTATTACACAAAGGTGCTTTGAGAAGTTCTGCCACAGCCGCCGGCACTGATCTAAAGATGCAAGAATGCAACGACTTAATTTTTACTTTTGATCAACCATTCTTTTGACTATCTAGTGATTACGTGTGTTTAGAGCAAATTTCCTGCATTTTTCTAGGATTTCCAGACATATAATTACATTATGAAAACCGATATCTGTATAAGTCCGTAACTTCGATCTCCAATTTTATCATTCTGTAAATGCTTTCTGTATACCAAGAGCAGTACAATCTATTCTGTATCTTGAATTGCGTCAAGTATCTACGAGAGCAATTTTAATAACATTATGAAAACCAATATCTGTAGAAGTCCATAACCTTGATTTGCAACTTTATAATTTTGTAAACTCGAAACCTACTTTCTGTGCAATCGGTCGTAGCATTACAGACTATCTAAAGACTTTTTTGTTTTTTGAATGGCATGACGTAATTCATAATATCGATTTAATAATCTGTTGTTTATTTAGTATCTACAACTGTTTACAGTAAATTTCCAGCGTTTTCTCCACTATTTCCAAACATTTAATGACATTATAAAAACCAATATCTTTATGAATTCCTAAATTCGATTTGTAACTTTATAATTCTGTATATTTGGAAGATGCTCTCTGTACAACAAACGTAGCATCACGGATTATTTAATGCGTAATTTCGAACTAATAACCTGTCAGTTATTTAGTATCTTCGAGTGTTTAAGGCAGACGCGTCACATCTGACAACATTGACTTCCACCGACTATCGTATTCGCTTCTTGGTTTTATTTTCTATTCAAGTTAAGATTAGTAAACTATTATTTTGTAAATCAATTTTAAAGCCATAGACAAGTTACGCTTGTGCGCAAGTTATGTTATCATATTCTATTCTTAATTTCGAGATAACCATGACTTGAATTACATCTGTCTGTTCTTAGTTCGATAGTTATATATCTTCTGAAACTTTTCCACTTAATTTTTCTACTTCTATGTCCAGTTGCTCCTTTTCTCCTGATCTATCCATTTCATCAGTCTCCATTATTTGAAGACCTTTTAGATTTGTTTTTTGGGGGCTGAAATATCTATTTTTAATCTTTACTTACATCTATAAGGTGTTTTAAAGTCCCTTCTATATTAATGCGCTTTACATTACACGTCCCCATTTTTGACCAAATTTAAAAACAATCTCGTATCTGAATTCGTACATTCTGTTTGACTATCCGTTCGTCTATCTGTCCGTAACTTTACAGGACATGTTGTATGTGAAATCAACTTAAGATCGTCTCCCGATTACAGATACATAATCAGTATCTCGATATCTCAAATACTTTTCGAAATAATCGAGATCGAAGATATTCGATTTTTTAAGTTTCGTCATGATCATGGTTGCATTTTCACAGGTTAATTTTCTATTAAATATCTCATCATTACATTTTCGCGCTTCTTTATTTGTAAAAACCCGATTTATATGCGTTTGCATATTTTGTTGCTGTAGAATATGATGCCTTTGCGGCACACATGAAACTCAGCAGGTAGTCAAACATCTATTTTGCGTATAAGTGCATATTTGCCTAACAGATAAATTTTACAAAATTTATGAAATTGTTCCTATTTTTCTTTTTGGCATTTGGTTTGTAGATACTGGAATGGATACTGCATGACTAAATATGTTGATTTGGGTTGTACTTTATTTTTATTTTAAATTCTATCTAAGCGGAGGACTAAGTGACCTGGGGGCCGTCCTGCAAGATTTCAACTCAATGGTATATCAACGTCATCACTGGCATATGAGGGGTACCACGAACTGCGTGGCTTTTATATGCACTATTGAGTATATTGAGGAGTATACGCATATTCTGTGTTAACAATTGGGAAGGTGTACCTAAAATATCAAGTTTCTGTAGTGAGTCGGTTGTATCGTGGATATGCACCCACCTGCAGGAAATTTTCCACATTTTGAAAAATTGAGTTCCATGAAAGCTCTGAAGGGGCAATCTAAAATATTTCTTAACTAGGAATTTTTAGTTGCCAAGTAGAAATTTTCAACTTTTAACTGGAGATAATTTCCAAATAGCAATTGAAAATTTCTAACTGATAAGTGGAAACCTCGACTTGTCATATGGTAATTCCAGTTGTTGTCTAAAAATGCTCCGTTCTTATCTGACAATTTCTAGTTGTTATGTGAAGATTTCCAGTTGTTATTTAAAGTTTTTCAATTGTCATCTAGACATTGCCAGTTAGAGAAAAAAATAATATTGGCCATTCGAGGCCTTCGTAGGTGTTTTCCGTTCTTATTTAAAAACTTTAAGTTATAATTTGGAAATTTCCTACCAGGAAATATTGTAAATGAAAAATTCTTTTTAACTGGAAATTTCTAGATGACAGCTGAAAACTTGCAACTGACAGTTGGAAATTTCAGAAAAAAGAAAATGTAGGAGTTTTCAGTTTTCATTTGGAAATATTTAGTTCTCCCTTTTTTTATAGCGCCTTATCCCATTCAAATGCGGTCGGCGTTCCCGTCTTTTAATTTCTCTCGCAACTCCTCTCTGTCCAGAGCGTTTCCTCGTCTCCAACCTTTTTCTCCGAGATTTTTATTCATTTTGCCCTTTCATCTTGTCTTTGGCCTCCCTCTTCTCCTTTTGCTTGCTTTCTTGAATCTTTCTACCAATAAGCCCAACCTTGAACGATCCTCTGATAGGCTCATTCCCAATCATGTCTTTCCTAGTTACTCCAAAATCTACCTTAACATTCTCGTCTGAGCCACTTCCGTTTTCTTTTCTTGGGTCTTCGCCTTTGCTCTGTGCATTATAGCAGGTCGCACTATCGTCTTATACATCTGTCCTTTTATTCTGCAGCTCACATTTCTGTCACATAGCACTCCACTTATCTTCCTCTAGTTCAACCGTCCGCAGTTTACCCTATGGTGAATCTTTGCATTCAACCCTCCATTGTTCTGTACATTCGACCAGACGTACTTAAACGTTTTGACCGATTGATGGTAACTGTTCTTCCTGAAGTTTTATAAACATGTCTTCTACCCCCCTTGTTGTTATATGCGTTTTCGATCTATTGATCTTCATCACTCTCTCTTCTAGCATTTTTCTCCACTCTTCCAACTTTTCCTGCAGTTGCTCTCGGGTAGATCGGCAAACAGCATGTTTCAGGGTGTTTCCTTCTTTACATCTCTCACTAACACGTGCATCACTAGGTCGAACAGTTATGGGCTCAGCATCGATCTCTGGTGCAGGCTCACTCTTACCAAGAATCTCTCGGTCCTGCCGACACTACTCCTCACAGCAGTCTCCGCCCTCTTATACATTTTCTTAGCCAGCCGCACGTATTTCTCTGGCGCCCCCTTCTCCCTCATATACCTCCTACCTTCTTGCCTGGGCACTCTATCATATGTCTTTTCAAGGTCAATAAGGACTATGTGCATCTCGACTTGCATCTCTCTTCACTTCTTGATCAATTGTCGTAGCGCAAATATCGCATCCGTCGTTCCCCTTCTCGGCATTAACCTAAATTCTCCTCCGACACCTCCGTCTTCAACGACTCTTTCCCAGACCTTCATAGTGTATGACATTAGCTTTATGCTTCTATAGTTCCCACAGTACTGCACTTCCCCTTTTCTTTTATATATTGGTATCAGTACACTCTTCCGGCATTACCTCATGTTGCCATAATTTCTTTAATAAATTTATAACACATCGATACCTCCCTCGCCCAAACTTTTCCATACTTCCATCGGTATCAGGTTCGCCCTTTCTGTCTTTCGATTTTCATTTTTTTTAAAGCACATTCCACTTCTCTATTGATTTTTTAAACCACACCTTTATTTGCATCACCATCCTAACTTTTTCCTCTGGAGTTTTCCTTATTTAATAACTTCTCAAAATACTTTTTCCATATCATTAGTATCTTTGCCTGATTCTGCAGTATTGCTCTTGATTCATCCTTTATTTGTCTAATACATGTTATATCCTTCGATGCTTTATCTCTTGCTTTGGCTATCTATAGTAACTGTTTATCATCCTGATTTCTTTCTAACTGTTCATACGCTTCGTAAACTGCCTCAGCCCTGGTCCTTGCCACGGCATTTGTTTTAGTTTTTTTTTGCTACAGAAAATATTCAATTGTCATCTAGAAATTTTTAGTTAAAAAACATTTTTTATTGATCCTACCTGGCTTTCGTAGAAATTTCCAAATTGTCATTGGAAATTTCCAAATAATAACTAGAAATCTCCACCTGTCATATGACAGTTCCAGTTGTTATCTGGAAATTTCCCATTCTTATCTGACAGCTGTGAGCTGTTATCTGAAATTTTTTAGTTACGATTTTGGAAACTTCCTACTAGAAAATATTGAAAATTTGCAATTTTCATTTCTACCTATCTACTAAATCTAAGAGTTTTTTAACTAGGAATTTCTAAATTGCAACTGCAAATTTTCAAATGAATGCTGGAAAGTTTCACTTGTCATATGAAATTTTCAGTTATTATATGAAAACTTCTAAATGTGTTTGGAAAATTTCCCGTTAGTATTTAGAAACTTTGTATTAGAGAATATTGGAAATTCCCAGTTGTTATTTCCATCTACCATCTAGAGATTTTAAATTGTCATTTGGCGATTTTCAGTTGTCATCTGGAGTTGCAAATTCCCAGCTAAAAAGAAATTTTACATTGGCCCTTCGGGGCTTCATAGATAGCTGATATTCACAATTGGAAATTTTTAATATCTTCTAGTAGAAGGTTTCCGTATGATAACCAGAAAATTCCAGAAAACAACTGATATTTCCACGCGACAAGTGGAAATTTGTATATCATTTGAAAAATTGGAGTTGCCATTTGGAAATTTCCATTTGTCGTTTGCGAATTTTCACTTGCCATCTGGAAATTTCCAGTTAAAAAGAATTTCTCCTTAGCTCTTCAGGGCTTTCGTAGACTTCGTCGTGAAAAATTTGAAGGGATTTTCTTAAATGTGAGAAAATTGGAGAAAGATCCAATTAAATTTTTATCTTCCTTCCATCACATCGTGTGAAGTATTCAATAGAAGACACAATTTTACTGCCGAAAACGTAGAAAAATACTTAGTATGTAATTTTAACAAGATGTAATTAATCGTCAATTAAGCTAATTTTTATTTTAGCAGTATCAAATATAAAAGATATACAGATTGCGTATAATCATTTGAATTATGCATAATTTTCAAAAATAGAAAATTAATAAGCTTAAGTTTACATAGTTTATAGGGAATATTTTAGATTTTTTGTACATATTTAAATGCATATCTTAGACTTTTTAAAGCATATTTTGTGTACATATTTGTCGATATTTAGTGCATATAAATCCGGTCTTTACTCATAAGGTAAGTGTAGGTCAGAAGGGAGCAGTCGAAGGGTTCAACATGGGGAAAAAACTTTCCATTGGTGTTGTTCCTCAAAATGAATTGACACTTGTATACTTTATATTTAGTCCCCAATTATGTCTTCAACAGCTTTATGGTGAACAATCAGAACTTTTGCATCAATTACGATTGCACGTACATTCTTTTGTTTTATAGGAAGAATTTTTGAAATAGAACTTGATCGTTGTTGTTTTATTCAGCTCTTGTTTTGACAAAAAAGAAAGATTTATGAAAGCGGCAACATATGAGCACTTAATTTTACATTCGGTATCTTTTCTTTATTTAATTAATTTGTTTAGTTTTTATTTGTCATTCTAATTTTTTTTATAAACCAACAAATCAAAAAAAAATGTAAATCTTCCGATATATTAATTAAGCTGCTGCTGTAGGTAACGTAGGTTTTAATTAAGTTGCTATTACAAGAAGATGCCACCCACCACATTAAAAATCCTTTTGCGATAATATAGAAATTTCGTTCGTTCCTCAACGTCTAGAACCAAGCGTATTCCTACGCAACTTCGTATACTTACGTGTATTTATTATTAATGTGACGAAACCGCTTTATTCTTTTAGCCTCATTTAAAACTCATCTTTGCGAGGCGTAGCATAAATTTTGTAAATGATAAATAAATTGTTCAGTACGTAGCCATTATATATTATGAAACTGACTCATATTAAACTGCCATAGTAATAAAAAATGACGGTGCAGCAATATAATAATATTAAGCAAAAGTAAAGAAAAAAGCTTTTCTGAATTCAGAAATTTCCTATTCTCGTTAAGTACATTAAATGTGGAGAAATGTTATTTTAAACGTTTAATTAAAATAAACACGTACATAATTAAATATTGTGAAATATTTAAATTGAGGATGACATCTACATATATATTAAATTTTTTTCTACATTTAATTAATAAGATATCTCTAATCCATTGTAAAGTTAAACCATAACAAGTTCTCATATCAGAATATCCATTTAACACCTTAACATCAATATTTTGTTAACAAAGGTAATCAATCGCTAATTAACTTAAAGAAACTCTAGATAACCCTTTTTTTAAGGTTTGGAGTTCAATTTGCAAATAGTAAATTCATTCATCATCATCATAAGATTGCAATAATTATAAAACCTTATTCTAATCAGCACAGGATGATTTGTTGATCACGAGAAGATGTGCAAATATTAATATTAATCTGAAAGTTTTTATTAGTTACAAAATTTATTTAATTTATACAAAATCATGACTGACATAAAATACACTACGTAATAATCATAATCATCACTTACTACATCATTTCCAAGGACTTTTATTTTTGCTTGTGCCTTAAGATAAGTATCAGAGAAGTAACGTAAGCTGAAAATAACGGTTTCCTTTTCTATGACAAATACAATTTAATTAGTTGCATTCTTAAATTATTGTTATCACACCGCTTGTCTCATTTATACTCTGAATTAGAGGTAATTGTTTGTATACCGAGTGTCCTTTAAGCATGGATGTATTTTTAATTAGATGTTTTTTAAGAAATATAGTTGCAAAATACAACAGTGCATATATTATAGAAAACAGGATATTAATACAAAAATAGAAGAACATTATTCTTTTAGTTTGAAAATACATTATACTAACCTTTAAACAGAGGTTGAAAGTACATCTGAAGTATAATACGTACAAGTTGAGATTTTAATTAACCAAATGTAAAAAAGATGCAAGCGATTAGAGAATAAAAGTAAAGTTAGCGTGTCAAAAATCTTATATGGGACAAAATAGAAGAAATTCTGAAAATAAAGAAACTTTTACCTGAAACAAGGTTGAGGGGCAAACAGAACAAATAAATAAAGACCGGATTTACAATAAAAATCGTTAAATACGTAGACAAAATATGCTTTAAAAAATCTAAGTTATGCATTTAAATATGTACAAAAAATTTAAAATATTCCCGATACAGTATGTAAACTTAAGCTTATTAATTTTCTATATTTGAAAATTATGCATAATGCAAATGATCATACATAATATGTACGTCTTTTATACTTGATATTACTAAAACAACAATTAACTTAATTGATAATTAATTACATCTTGTTAAAATTACATACTAAGTATTTTTTTACGTTTTCGGCAGTAAAATTGTGTCTTCTGTTGAATACTTTACAAGATGTAATGGAAAGAAGATAAAAATTTAATTGCATCTTTCTCCAATTTTCCCACATTTAAGAACATCCCGCCACATTCTTCAGGAGCAAGTGTACAAAAGCCCTGAAGAGACAATGAAAAATTCTTTTTAACTGGAAATTTCTAACTGATAACTGGAAATTGAAAATTACCAAATGACTGAAAACTTTTAGTTGTTATTTGCAAACTTCTAATTCTTATTTGGAAATTCCCATTTCCAAGCCAGGAAAAAGAAAAAATAAAAATTTCTGTTTTTATTTTTAAATTTCGAGTTGTCATCCAGAAATTTCCAGTTAAGAGAAAATCTACATTAGCCCTTCAAGGGCTTCGTAACTTAATTTCTAGTTGTTATCTGAAAATTGGTAGTTATTAGTGTGAAATCTCCTCTTCCCATCTGGAAATATCCAGTTAAGAAAATTTTACACTGACAATTGAAAATTTCCAATATTTTCTGGTAGGGAGTTTCCAAATGATAACTGAAAGTGCTTGGATTTCCAGTTGTTATCTGGAAATTCTCAGTTATCGGTGTGATATTTCCTCTTCCCGTCTGAAAATATCCAGTTAAAGAAAAGTTCCATTAACACTTGAAAATTTCCAATATTTTCTAGTAGGGAGTCTCCAAATGATAACTGAAAGCTTCCAGACAGCAGCTAATAGTTTTCAGATAACAACTAGAAATTACCTAAGCAAATCCCGAAGGGCCAATATCAATTTTCTTGTAACTGCTAATTTTCAAATGATTACCGGCAATTGCAAATTTCCAGTTGCCATCCACAAATTTTCACTTAAATAGAATTTTTTATTGATCCTTTATTTCGTAAATTCAGTTGTCATTTGGAAATTTTAACTTGTCATCTGGAGACTTTCAGTTCTCATATGGAAATGTTTAGTTGCTATTTGAAAACTTCTAGTTATTATTTAGAAATTTCCAGTTGCAAGAGAGGAGAAAGAAAAAATAGAAATATTCAGTTTTTATTTGAAAATCTCGAATTATTATGTAGAAATTCCTAACTGAAAAAAAATCAGAATTGGCCCTTCATGGTTCTCGTAGGTAATTTCCAGGTGTTATCTGGAAGTACTCAGTTATCAATGGGAAATTTCCTCTTCTCATTTGGAAGTATCCACTTAAAGAAATTTTACATTGGTCCTGTGGGGCTTTCGTAGATAGCTGGTAATGACAATTGGAAATTTTCAGTATTCTCTAGTAGGAAGTTTCCAAATCATAATTGAAAGTTTTCAGATAAACAATCACTTCCGAAGGCCTCGAAGGGCCAATGTAAATCTTTTCGTAACTGTAGGTCTCCGGGAGGCGACTGGATATTTTCAACCGATAACTGGACATTTCCAGATGAAACTGGGTATCTCCAGACAGTAGGTGGAAATAACAACTGGAAATTTCCAATATTTTCTAATAAGGGGTTTTTAAATGGTAACGAGATATAGCAATTAAGAGTTGGTATATAACAACAGGAAATTTCTAGATAGAAACTGGAATTTTCATAGGACGAGTTGACTTTCCAGTTATCATTTGAAACTTTGCAGTTGCAGTTAAGAGATTTCCAGTAACAAATTCATATTTCGGGACATTCAAAGATAGCTGGAAACGACAACTGGACATTTTCAATATTCTCTAGAAGGAAGTTTCCAAATGGTAACAAAATTTCCAAAAAACAACTACAATTTTTCAGATAACTAACTAGAAATTACCCCGAAGGGCCAATACAAATTTTCTTGCAACTGGGAATTTCCAGATAATAACTGGTAATTGCAATTTTCCAGTTTTCATCTACAAATTGCCACGTAAAAAGAATTTTTCATTAGGTCTTCAGGGCTTTCGAAAATTTTGTAAAAGCAGTTGTCATCTAGAAATTTATTATTTAGAAATTCCCAGTTCCAAGACAGGGAAAAATAGAAATTTTCTGTTTTCATTTAGAAATTTCGTGTTGTTATCTGGAAATATTCATTTTTATTTTAAAATCTCTAGTTATCAATTGGAAGTTTCCTCTTCGTATCTGGAAATTTCCAATTAAAGAAATTCTACTTTGGCCCTTCGGGGCTTTCGTAGATAGCTGGAAATGGCAATTGGAGATTTCCAGTATTTTTTGTAGAAAGTTTCCAATTGATAACTGAAAGTTGTTAAATAAGAACTGAAAATTACTTACGAAAGCCCCGAAGGGCTAATGTAGATTTTTCTTTAACTGGGAATGTCCAGATGACATTTAAAAATCTTCAAATGATAACTGGAAATCTCTAAATAATGGGTGAAAATAACAACTAGAAATTTCTCTTATTTTCGAATAGGAAGTTTCTAAATTGCAACTGAAAATTTCCAGATAAGGACTAGAAGCTGTCAGATAAAAACGGGGTATTTCCAGATAGCAACTGGAATTTCCATAGGACAAGTGGATATTTCCAGTTATCATTTGGTAATTTGCAGTAGCCATTTGGAAATTTCTACGAAAGCCATGAAGAACCAATAAAAGTTTTTTTTACTAAAAATTCGCAGATAAATATTTCCAAATAGGAACTGTAAATTTCTACATTTTCTTTATCCTAAAATTTTCAATTGCAATTTTCTATTTGTCATCTGAAAATTCCCAGTTATCAAGTAGAAATCTTTGTTGGCCCTTCCGTGATTTTGTATCTACCACCGGAATATTCCAGTTGTCATTTGGAGATTTTCAATTGCTATCTGGAAATGTCCAGTTATCAGTTGAAAATTCTCACTTGCCAACTGAAAATTCCCAGTTAAGAAACATTTTATAATGGCTCTCGGGGCTTTCCTACAAGTCCATTTTCCGAAATATGAGGAATGTCTTGCAGTTGAGTGCATATTCACGATACAGATATATCAGATACTTCTTCCTAATTGTTAACACAGAAGATGCATATACTCCTCGGTATACCCAATGGTGTATATACGAGCTTCACTGTTCGTAGTCCCCCAAGCTTTAAATTTGAGGCAGACCCTCTTATGCCAGTGATAACGTTGTTATGCCATTGAGCTAAAGGGCCCCTTAAGGAATTTTTGCAAGACGATCCCCTGGTCACTTAGTCCTCCACTTAGATAGGATTTAAAATAAAAATAAAGTAAAACCCAGACCAACATATTTAGTAGTGTAGAACCTTCTGATATCTACATACCAAACGTCAAGAAAAAATAATAGGAAAAACTTTATAAATTCCGTAAAATATGTATCTGTTAGCAAATATGCATTTATATGCAAAATAAGACTCTACTTATTTGCTCAGCTTCATGTGTGCCGTAGATATATCATTAAAAAGAAAACATATTTGACAGCAACAAAATATGCAAACTCACATAAATCCGTTCTTTACTTATGAGACCTAAAGTGTTCGGATTTACTTTTCGAGAGTATTAGACTTACATGAAGAAAATGAGATACCCAACAGCAAAAAGGTAAGAGTGACTATGACTCTCTTCTTTTCTTCTTTTCCATCACTTCTTGTATACCCTTCCAAGGCGTCGGTGGTCATCGTTTCTTACTCGTTTACCCATTTTTCCATTCTTTCCGGTCCCTTGCAAGTTCTTTCATCTGTGTCATCGTTTTGCATTTTTTTTCCTAGTTTTCTATTTGGTCTATCCATCTTTTGCGTTGCGTTGCCGTCTCTTCCTTCCGTATCTTTTCGTTTCTGATATTCTCTTCACCAGTCTTGTTTGATTCATTCTAGTTATGTATCAAAGTCAGTTAAGTTTCTTTCTATTTATTTTCATTCCAATTGGATCCTGTTTTAAGTCTGTCCTTATTGTGTCGTTCCTGATTTTGTCCATTTTTGTTTTTCCAGAAATTTTTCTCAGTTGTGTCATTTTTGCCGCATTTATCATCCTGTTTTGTTTTTTGTTTGCTACCCATATTTCGCTGGCGTATGTCAGTGTCGGTACAGAAATTGTATTATATACTTTTAATTTAACATCTACGTCTATTTCGCTTTTTCCTAATATTGTTTGGTTAAGTGCGAAGTATATATTGTTCGTTTTCTTTGTTCTGTGAGCTATCTTTAGGTCCATTTTGGTATCGCTTGTAATCTTTGTTCCCAGGTATTTATATGCAGAAACTGCCTCCAACTGCTTTCCTTTACAGGTTAGCCCAATGTTTCTAGTGTCTTGGACTTTATAGCTTACTCTCATAGTTTTGGTCTTATTTATATTTAGAATTTCTATTTTTATCTTTTCGATTTGTATATTAATTCTTGCATTTCCTACATGTTTTCTGCTATTATCTCAATGTCGTCTGCATACATGAGTCCTCCTATTTTCACTGGCTTCATGTTACTACATCCTATTGTGTTCTGATTGTGTTTTGTTCTCTTTTTTACGTTTTTTATAATTTTGTCCACTATTATTATTATGAACAGAAGTGGGCTTAAGCTGTCTTCTTGCTTTATACCTATTTCCATATTGAACTCTGTCAATTTCAGTCCATTTAACTGCACTTTCCTTTTTACTTTTTCGTATGTGCTCTTGGTTATTTGTATTAACCTATTGTTATGATATGGAGAGTTCTTTTTCTCAGGTCCTTATTTTTCTTCGTGTGGTTCTTAATTTTTTTATTAAAACGCTATTTTTGACAATATTAATTTATTTGAATTTTACTGTCATTACATTTATCAAAACCAAAACCAACATTTTTTTTTATACTCTCTTTTCAACATCTCCCATGGTCTCCTCCATACTTTTACTTTCTTCTTCCATCTGTTCAATTTCAATATTTTCTTCCTCTCTTTTGTCCCTTTTTCTACTATCTACCGATTTACCTCGCTTTGACATCTTTCCACTACCAACAGACAACTAACAAAATGATAATTATGTCTTTTATTTAACTTGCCCTACCACGTTGGGACGCCAATTTTTTGTTATGATATGGATATGGTCCTTATTTTTCTTCGTTTGGTTCTTAATTTTTTTATTAAAACGCTATTTTTGACAATATTAATTTATTTGAATTTTACTGTCATTACATTTATCAAAACCAAAACCAACATTTTTTTTTATACTCTCTTTTCAACATCTCCCATGGTCTCCTCCATACTTTTACTTTCTTCTTCCATCTGTTCAATTTCAATATTTTCTTCCTCTCTTTTGTCCCTTTTTCTACTATCTACCGATTTACCTCGCTTTGACATCTTTCCACTACCAACAGACAACTAACAAAATGATAATTATGTCTTTTATTTAACTTGCCCTACCACGTTGGGACGCCAATTTTTTGTTATGATAT